>JAJJMB010003771.1:332710-412642 GCA_023531105.1 Papaver atlanticum | reverse complement strand
TTATTATTATTATTATTATTATTATTATTATTATTATTATTATTATTTTATTATCATATTTTTTAAATGCGCCGGAGATGTGGTGGATAATTATAATCATGAACTAGCGCTTGTGTATTTGATTCAAGTAGGACACGCTCTACTTTAGTTTCTTTTAGTGTGCGCCACTATGTTTTTTAAGGCGCTAGTGTACAATTTTTAATATTTCCTGAGGCAATTGCAAATGTTCCAATCGGCCAAATTAACTATGCGCGTAATCAAGAAATTTGTGAAAGCGTAATTGACACCTCTAGTATTTAGCTAAGTTTTGGGCACTTTTTCCCAATACTTTACCAGTAATCTCATCCATACTCGCTCATATCTCATATCTGAAATGATTTTCGACTATTGTTGGAGCCTGTGCAATTAACCCTTTCGAGGTTTACGTTTGTCACATTATTAAAGAAGCAATGCACCTTTTTTTTCTCCATGGATCATCTCATAGCTGACTCATGACCGGATTATGTCATCGCTCAGCGTTCGGCGCTGACTTAACTCATGGCGCATTCGAGCTATCTATCTATTATTGTTTTATTTCTCATTTCTCATGGTACTTTCGGGGCCACCTTTTTTCATTTCTTATTGCGCATTTTAAGGTTATATTTTTATTTCTCATCACTCAGCCGTACTCGTGGCTATTTTCAGTTCATGGTGCATTCAAGGCCACTTTATCTCACCACTCGGCTATTTTCATTTTATCGGCCGTACTCATAGCCTAGTCATACTTTGAGATTTATTCATTTGTCATGCTCTGGGGTTTATTCGTTCTAGCCATACTCGGGGCTTTTATTCAATCTAGCCATACTCGAGGCTTTTATTCAATCTAGCCGTACTCGGGGCTATCATTCAATCTAGCCATACTCGGGGCTATTGTGCACTTCATTGGTCATGCACGGAATCTAGCCAGACTCGGGGCTATTGGTGCACTTCATTGGCCATGCACGGAGCCTAGCCATACTCGGGGCTACTGGTGCACTTCATTGGTCATGCACGGAACCTAGCCATACTCGGGGCTACTGGTGCACTTCATTAGTCATGCACGGAACCTAGCCAGACTCGGGGCTATTGGTGCACTTCATTGGTCATGCACGGAACCTAGCCAGACTCGGGGCTATAGTGCATTTCATTGGCCATGCACAAAGCCTAGCCATACCCGGGGCAACTATTCAATTCATGGGCTGTACTCGTAGCCTTTTTCATTTATCATGGCGCATTCAAGGCCACCTTTTCTCATTACTTGGCCGTACTCATGGCTATTCTCAATTCATGGTATTATCACATTTAAATTTCTAAAGTTCAATACAAGATGACACGGATATTCTATGTATGCAACGTGAAATTAGTAAGATGGTAGTTTATACATGCGATTGGACAACATGTGTGCGTTTCATGGAGCGGGAAATATCAACACACCAGTAAGCTATACTTCATGCACTTCTAATGCGCCTAAGTGAAATAAAGTGATCATACTGAAATATAACCCGCGAGTAAGAGGGGAAGAGCATTGAATGCACAGACACATTCCTGAGAAAAATGAGTATATATATGGGTAACCATAATTCATCAAATAATACGAATATTACACAGTTCAGCTAGCGCAGTACGAATGTTGAAGTGACTCGAGGTGGGATTGAACGTGTGCAAAATAAGGCGAAAAGGACAAGTGCTGATGACGTGTTGTTTAAACAACGAGAATTCTGGTGTATATATTCAGTGTGCATATAAATCACGTGGAACTGTTGCATGGGTCATTCAAGCACCTCTAATGCTTAAGATGAGCTAAGCATGACAGCATACGGAATGATGGTTTTCATAAATCAAACGACTTAGCTCTAAAACAGCGTTCATAATTTCGATAACTAAAAGTAGCAAGGTGGACGCCCACAATCACATGCTTAAATATGAAATAGATTAAGTTACTCATTCATAAAGGGTATCATCACATGAAAGGTCGAAATTCCTATATACTTAGCTCAGAAGTGTGATTCATGTCAGAGATATCATGCCAAAGAGCCAGCAAAACTACCTTGTTGTGTTGTTACTGGTGGAGCCGTCTATTCGGAGAGGAAAGTACCCTAATTAGGCGAAATCTCTTACGACCGCTCGTTTAAAGACTTCTTTGGGATCAAGAAGCTCTACGAGTACCGTTGGTTGGAAACTAGATAATTGCAGTATTATTAGTTTTCGATTTGATTTGATTGACTAATGTTTGTTGAACTTTGATTGCACCTAGTTTGTTTATTCTTGAGAATCTTCTCTTCTGATATAAGATTCACTCAAACTAGATTGAAGTGTCGACGGGATCTTTAGAACTGTTTGTAGATCTAAAGACGTCTTGTGATAATCCATTGTTAACAGACTCCGTTCTGTGCGTGATTGATCACATGAGATTCAAGTTGTGGTGTGCAGGTGTTTATTGAAGATTTAAGAAGATTTGAAGACGAAGAAGATTTCTGATTTGGGTTCATAATCTTTGGTGTGCACAAAACTTGATCGGCTGGGATTCAACTATAATCGATTTATCTTTGATAGATTTGATTGATTAGTTGCGTAGATCGGCATCAGTATTTAGCATCTTGATAGATCCTATTATTGATTGCATAATCTAAACTCTGCTACTTTTGTAGTTGTTGGATAGATTGATCTAAACCCGACAAATGAGTTTATTGGATTAAACAGAAGAGCCTTTATCTAACGCATATCACTGAGATTGAAAAGAGTTGTTACCGAACAGATTTGTTGTTCAAATACTGTTTGGAATACGAACCAAAGGAATTGTTCCAGTGCGTGCACTTATTGAATGTCGGAAGCGCAGGGATACTGAAGAAACTAGGTGAACTATAGGTTTAGTTGCTTGGTCTCCTATACGAAGTTAGGTTGATTTTGTATAGCGGCTTAATTCTGAGAGTATTCAATTATGGACTAGGTCCTGGGGTTTTTCTGCATTTACGGTTTCCTCGTTAACAAAATATTGTTGTGTCGTTTACTTTTTTTTTCCCGCAATTATAATTGTTGTTATTATAATTTAAAGTAAATTACACAAACGTTAACTACGTATTACTTGATAGTGATCCAATAGAGTTTGGTTAAGTCCGAACCTATTATCAAGTAATCACAATTTGATTGTTGTATTGTCTCGATCTCATATCCATAGACGATCACACAAAGTGTTAATACCGATTCGTTGTATTGTCTCGACTCAGTCCATAGACAATCACTTTCTGTAAGAGGAATTATAGTTGGAAAAGTTTAAGATTGTCGTATATTTGGGTACCCTCGTCTTTTCAATTAGGTTCCAACACATCTTTGAGCAAATAAATAATTATGCCGGGGTAGTCGGTCCTCCAATGATGAATAAGCATTTTAACATTTTCTTCGTAGACATCCTCGGTGATTGACCATACCAAAGCTTCCCATTCGCCATGGAAAGAAGCCCAAAGCCTCTCATTGTGTTCATATTGTTTCATGAATTCCCTCTTTTTCTCTACTCGTTTTTCCGCTGGTAGTTTAGCAATATTCTCTAATTCTTTCATCTTAAGTGGTTGAATTATCGGTTGGCATTTTTTCCTCACATTGCACCATATATGAAACGTACAAAGAAAGTTGAAAGCATCCGGAAATACCTTATTAATAGCATACATCAATGATGAATCTTGATCGGATACGAACACTTTAGGAAGATCACCCTCCCGGAGGATTAACTTCAATTGTTCTAACCTCCAAACATAACTTACTTTCTTCTCGTTTTCAAGAAACAAAAAGCCACGGTGAACGGTGCCTTTGTCGACGTATGCCCAAAAATGTTCATCAATGACATCTCATATTTGTTATTCTTGTACGTGCAATCCAATATAAGAACTTGTGGGAAGCAGAGAGCCAATTGGACGCATTCCGGGTGGGAAAGAAAAAGGTGCGTCACTTGACCGAAGTCATCCAACTTCTTTTGGCAAGCCTAGTTATTCTTCACCCCTAACCACATCACTTGTTGCATCACCATCCTACCTTTAAAATTGAGTCTTCTAATCTTATTTCTGGCGTTGTAGATAGTTTACATAGTCGATTTGTTATTCTTGTCGTCCTCCTTCAATTTACTAAGAATCCTAGACGGTACCATACGTGCTCGTGTCATTTTATCCACTTTTAGCATTTCGTTGGGTTTGAGTGGCGCTACTTTTGCATGTCCATGAAGGTTATGTGGACGTGGGTGGTTATGACGACAATCCATAGTTTTATTCATAACCCAATATTCATCATCAGGGTTCAAGGACTTATTCTTATTCTTGAGGTTGAAAACGATCTTGAAAGGGAACTTTTTTTTCTTCGTCTTCGTCCTATTCTTTCTCCCGGTCTTCCCAACATATACAGAATCCTTTTTAGCCTTGCTATCGCCGGTTCCACTTCGCTCACAAATCATTTCAAACCGATCCCCTCGGCTTTGTCGTCCTTTAACTAGTACGCAATTTATCTTCATTGCGTGTTCCTCAGCCCAAGCCTGTGCTTCGGGTTTATTTTTCCCTGTCTACGTTCATTCAAACACAAATAATTAGTAATAAAAACTTCAGAATATTCTGACAACATTAAGGTAAACAACAAGTTCTTACATACCAAATCATTTTGGAAGTGATCCTTAGTATCTTCGTGAATTACGTCTACGGGATCAGGTTAATTTTTCATCGGTACAGGTCCATCAAGCACGATCTACAAAGAATATCACAAGGTTACATACTAGAAATAAAAATTAATGGTTAGGTTCGGCTTTTACGATACTCATAATATGTGCCGAACCTAGTGCAGTAGAGTAAAGACTGATTCTGCTGAAAATGGTAAATTGGGTGTGCTGATGAGAAACGAATTCAAACCCTATACAAAATGCACTGCACAGGAGTACTTTTAGATTCGAGAGATAAATCTGTAAGACTCTGGCCTAAACCAAGAAATGGCCGTTCCAGATTCAATTTGGTCACAAAGAAAGGATAAGGGTTGATCTTAGGAAGGGAAGCAGAGAAGGTGTTGAGATCAGAGTGATTGTCTCTGTAAGGTGTGGTTGTTTATGAATTGTATCAGAATGTAGAACCTGCTTGCAAAGTGTAAGCAATAAGTTCTGGGTGGTTTCTGAGTACTTGTGTTGATAACACCGTTGTCGGTTGAAATAGGTTAAAAACCTATTTATATAAGTCATAGTTGAACGCCCTGATCTCGTAGGAAGTGGAGGTAGTTAAGTAGTGGAGAAGTGGGGATCGTGTAAAAGTGGTGAGAACCATGTTCCTGTCATGAAGGGAAGACCGGTCAGCTTTACACCCACTACTCCTTTACTGCTATCAAACGTCCGCCTTTCTTGACACTTTCTCATAATGGGCGTGTTGCACGCCGCACGCTATAAACCTCCAGACCAATACCCTGATGAGTATCCCCAAGTTTGTGACATGTTTGATGTGTCGAGTATTTTCGTGGAAAATATGGAGCAAGTTACATGAAGAATGAAACAAGTTCTTCGTAGTAGTTGCAGAGTGGGTCTTGCTGGCAAGACCTGATAATTTCGACCAATCACGCGCAGGCTAGGCGGTAGGTGGTCCTATGTGATAAGTCAAGTCGTGTAAATGAGACTTGGCGTGAGTTAGCACTCAAAATAGCATACGGTGCTTTTAGGTTAAATAAATAATTATATTATTTATTAAATCAATATTTAAGAAATATTGTGTATAATAGATGCATGTAAAGAATAGCTTTTAAGCAAGCAGCTCAAATTAAATCGATATATACGAAGTGCTGCTGTTCGGAGCGCAACCAGCTTTCTTTGGTCGAGCGGTTGGCAGCCAAGTAAATTGACTGAAGGCGGCGTGACCGACTCATGAAGAAGGGAAGCAGCTGACAGCAATCATGGCGTCCTGTTGGTCGCCTAAGATTGGATCTAAGCCGGTCAAATCATCTAGCAAAGTTGGATGGTTGAGATGATTTTGCGGCAGTTGTTGATTACCGTTAATTTATTTAAGACTCTTATGAGTAGCGTGGCCAACCAACTTTGGGAAGCCGCCAGGAGTCGTACGGGTAGGCTGAGGACAGGCCGATCGGTCCTCATAGAAGAGGGGCTTCCGGCGATCACGACGGCATCTCATTGGATCCTCGAAATCGGATCTAGGTCGGTTGATTTGGATGGAAAAGTTGGCTGGCCGAGATCACTTTGCGGCAGTTACATACTGTCGTTGGTCGGACTCGGGGCTTTTAAAGCCTTGTGGCCAACCCACTTTGAGTGATCGATTTGGGGTGTTGCTTGCAGGTTGCGAGCAATACGAT
Organism: Papaver atlanticum; assembly: GCA_023531105.1. Lineage (NCBI taxonomy): Eukaryota > Viridiplantae > Streptophyta > Magnoliopsida > Ranunculales > Papaveraceae > Papaver > Papaver atlanticum. The sequence continues at coordinate 406,312 of JAJJMB010003771.1, read as the reverse complement.
TGGTCGAAGCCACAGGTGGGACGCCAATGAGTGTATCGGCACCTTGTTGGTTGCCTAAAATTAGATCTAGGCCGGCCGATTCGGTTGGCGAAGTTGGATGGACGAGATCGCTTTGCGGCAGCCATGTGCTGTCGTTAAAATCATTTAAACCGCATGGCGCCCCTACTTGGGGCGATCGGTTTGAGGCGCTACTTGCAGGTTTGTAGCAGCGTGATTGGTTGAGGCTTAAGGTGGTCCGTCGGTGAGCATGTCGGCACCTTGTTGATCGCCCAAAATCAAATCTAGGCCGGTCGATTCGGATGGCGAAGTTGGACGGCTACGTTTGATTTAAGACTGCCATGGCCGGTCTTAATTCGATTGAAACTCTTTTTCATCCGCGCGGATGGCCTATTTTGGCTAGCAGTTATGGTTGTTGCTGGCAGGCTGGGGGAGTCCTGATTGGTCAGAATAGAAGTGGGCCCACCCGTGAGTATATGGGACTTGTTCGGTCATGTTTGCAAGACATAGGGTTAGCTAATGAAGCTTACCAAGTTGTGTGGTCGCGATCAATTTGCGACTGTCTTGGACGTCCAAGATGTAATTCTTAAGGATTTTAAGAACATCGACCAACCTACGTCCACTTTTAATTAAAAGCGCTGGTTACAGCTTTGGAGCAATCTGATTGGTCGGTGGGAAAGAGGGACCGGCTGTCAGCAGCATGGGGTGTGGCCGGTCGGCAAGGAGGGGTGCCAGCTAGGGAAAACCGACCGGCAAAGTTGCACGGTCATGCCTCCGTTGCTGCTTTCCAATTCTGCCGCAGTTTTCCTTTTTCTTCTTTATTTTTTTTTTTTGGGTAGGATTCGACTCCTACTAGCTATGATAGCTTAATTTCCTAGTTTTCCTAAGTTTGATCTCGACCAATGGGGAACGAGAATTTGTGTAGGCTCCGTTATAAGGCGAAAACCTAATTTTGTAAGCTGACATAATTATGTCAAAATTGATTTTTTACGAGCTGCCACAAAATTAATCAATTTTAGTGAATTTTGTGCATCGGCGCAAAATTACTAATTTTTGGCTACTTTTGCAAGTAGAACATTTCTTAGTGGCACGACTTGCAGTGCCTCTTATGCATATCTTAATCTGATCATTAAGAAAACTCATGCTTTCAGCTAAGAACGAACACAAATTTAATGTCAGTTATTTAAGAGTTCATTCGGGAACATAGCATAAGATAAACGCTCAGCAAACCCTGCATTAATGAATAATGCGAGCAGGAGCTTCGACAAAATCTGCAGAATATTTGTGATTCTGCAATCGACACTATTCTAATTAAATTTTGTATATAGATATACTGAATTGCTCGGTACATATTGTAAGCAGAGTGGCGTAAGCGCTCGTCATCTTTATATATCTTTTATTTCTTTGCAGAACAAGAGTGCATAGGTTTAGGGTTTTACGGTTTTAGCCCTGAACTAAAAACCACCATCAACACCTAGTATATGTATAAGATTCGGCTACTACGATATTCACAATATGGGCCGAATCATTAACAAATTATGAACCCAACAATTATAGGACCATGTTTTGAATGTATACTACTTATGTAACAAGCCGAACCAAATATTTCAAACAGGTTCGGCTCATACGATATTCATTAAATAAGCCGAACCATTAACATTTTTTTTTCCAAAAATCTCAGGAATAGGTTCGGCTTGTTATGAAACTTTCATATAAGCCGAACTAGGATCTAGCAAATAGGTTGTAAGTTGGAAAATAAAGGTTCGACGTATAACGTTCACAGTTTCAGCTAGCCGAACTGTTCATCATTTGGGTGGGTTCGGCTACTAATTTTAAGACGAACATATTCCTGGTTCGCCGAACCATGATTAAAAAATACAAACTTTTGATGATTTCAAGCTACAAAAGTGAGATTAAACATAAGATAGAAGTGTACTTATGTATTAGAATCATTGGGTTCGTCATATATGTATTCATCATCTGGATTTGGCTCATAAAAATCGTCATCTTGAGTTTGAGTTTGAGTTTGAGTTTGTGCTTGAGTTTGAGTTTGTGTAAAATCATTCTCATAATCTAAGAAATCAACCATTTCCGGATCATTGTTGTAGTTGATGTGTATTTTCCTAGGTTTTTTAGATGAAGAATGACCCTCCTCATCCATTGAATCAAGATACAATTTTTTTTCTCACTTTCTCCTTTTCCTTCTCAATAAAAACGTAACTTTTTTTTTCTTCCTCAAAATTTTTCATCTACACAAACCTTTATAACTAAATTATCTTAATCACTAATCAAAATTATTAATCCCTAATCAAGATTATTAATCACTAATCAAGATTATTAACACTAATACTGAAAGGGCAGATTTGCCATTACCAAAAATATTTGGTTAAGGGGATTTTGATTTTGCTATTTACAACCCGTTTTTTTCTTTATTCAGTATACCCTATTTTTTTTAGGTATGCCTTAAAACAAGGTTCTAATAGATACCAGAATGGCAGAATATAGTTTCTCTAGAATTGACTAAACATAGAGCCCATACTCAAATACCAAGCCCAATTGGCTATGTTTCTCTTCTTTTTAATGTTTCCAATTTCTAAGCAATGACTGTCTTTGCTACTTGAGAATGCTAAAATGGTTATACCCTTCGGTGATAATGCATATTAGTTTTATGATGGTTGATGAGTACTAGACAACATATATCACTGTAGTGTAGTACAGTACTAAAATTATTAGGTAATGATGTTATCAATGATTTGAGTTCGAAACTCTTTAGCACCAATTTTTATTTTTGTAATTCCCTAGACTAAGATTACTTCCAAACTCTTTAAATTGAAGTGAATTCTGGCAATTACGGGGTTCAAACTCCAACCTCCGTAGTGGGAGGGAGCATGAGAACCATCAGACCACTTGATGGTTCTCAATACCAAGTTGCTTAACGTTAAAAAAAATGAATACTAGAAAATTCTTTAGGCATTCGCCAAAATTCCCACTAGGAAATTCTGGATTAGCAAGAGATGGTTTTCGATATTTTCCGAGCTTCCATGTGAACTTGCCTAATAGGAACCGTAGTAATTAAGAAAGAAATAAAATAAAATAAAATCCTGAAGCATAAATAATAATTAGATGAGTGTATACCTTGGCACTTACGTATATAGATCAATTAAAAATGTTTAGACCAATGAGAACCTTATGTTATTTCACACCACCAATGTTTCATCTAAAAACACCACCAAGTCTATTTTACTTCATCAAACCAAATATCAGACCTAAAAAGTAAACGAGACTTGCATCTCAATATTTGGCTGCATCTATCACATTCTCCAAACCCTATTCATATCTCTTTTTTTCTCTCCACTGCGTTCTCTCTTTTGTTTCTATTCTTCTCGATTTCCCTGTTTTTATTGACTGCAGCATAAGAGAAACGAGTAAAATCAATCATCGTTTCATTTTTCTATTTGCATGCACTACAGGTGACAGAGGAAATCTTGCTTTAGACTTTCGTGGAGAACACACCAGGTAAAATCGGGTTAAATCAGTCTTCGTATTTTATTTTGTTAAACATCTTTTATATTTTTATATTTTTTCATATATATCAGATGATAATACAAAGGCCTGCTTCTGAAGAAAACCAAATCACCAGGAAATCATATCGGTAGGTTTGATTTAGATGTGTTTTGATTTTGTAGATGAAGGTTTGTCAGTTCTAATCAGACATGATTTAGGGTTTATTCCTTATCTATGTTTTCTTGGATATAAAGGTTTGATTTAGGGTTTATTCCTTATCTATGTTTTCTTGGATCTAAAGGTTTGATTAGCTATATTGTTTTTGCAGTTAAAGGTTTATATCCAGATGTGATTTAGGGCTTTTGATTTTCACTAAAAACCAGATGTCATTTTTGGTTTGTGAACTATAAGATCCTATTCTCTTTTGGTAAGCCCTTATTCTACTTTTGGTTGATAGGTTTCTCTAAGTTTTTCTAACTTTTACACTACTCTAATTAGTAGTCTTACATGACTAATGTTTCTCTTACTTTATATACACAATGGTTAGTGATAAGATTCAAGTTCAATATGGTTGATTAACAACACGTTACCACATAATACTAAATTGTAAGCATGTGGACATAGAAAATGTGTTAATTTAGCCATGTAAGTTTAATTGAAAAGGGTACTATAAAATATGATTTTAGGTGAATTTCCTCTGTTGTGGTTAAAAGCTGAATCAAGCTCTATTCCTAGAGCTTCTGGCCCCACCTAAAAATGTTTAGACAAATGAGAACCTTCTGTTATTTCACACCACCAATCTTTCATCTAAAAACACCACCAAGTCTATTTTACTTCATAAAACCAAATATCATACCTAAAAAGTAAACGAGACTTGCATCTCAATATTTGGCTGCATCTATCACATTCTCCAAACCCTATTCATATCTCTTTTTTTTCTCTCCGCCGCGTTCTTTATTTTGTTTCTGTTCTTCTCGATTTCCTTGTTTTTATTGACTGCAGCATAATAGAAACGAGTAAAATCAATCATTGTTTCATTTTTCTATTTGCATGCACTGCAGGTGACAGAGGAAATTTTGCTTTAGACTTTCGTGGAGAACACACCAGGTAAAATCGGGTTAAATCAGTCTTCGTATTTTATTTTGTTAAACATCTTTTATATTTTTATATTTTTTCATATATATCAGGTGATAATAAAAAAGGTCTTCTTCTGAAGAAAATCAAATCACCAGGAAATCATATCGGTAGGTTTGATTTAGATGTTTTTTGATTTTGTAGATGAAGGTTTGTCAGTTCTAATCAGACATGATTTAGGGTTTATTCCTTATCTATGTTTTCTTGGATCTAAAGGTTTGATTAGCTATATTGTTTTTGCAGTTCAAGGTTTATATCCAGATATGATTTAGGGCTTGTGATTTTCACTAAAAACCAGACGTCATTTTGGGTTTGTGAACTATAAGATCATATTCTCTTTTGGTAAGCCCTTATTCTACTTTCAGTTGATAGGTTTCTCTAAGTTTTTCTAACTTTTACACTACTCTAATTAGTAGTCTTACATGACTAATGTTTCTCTTACTTTATATACACAATGGTTAGTGATAAGATTCAAGTTCAATATGGTTGATTATCACGTTACCACATAATGCTAAATTGTAAGCATGTGGACATAGAAAATGTGCTAATTTAGCCATGTAAGTTTCACTGAAAAAGGTACTATAAAAACCGCTTCTGAATGCTCGGGTTTTGGGACTTCTATTTATGTACCTGTGTTGACCCATACATTGCATGTTGGCTGAGATTGTTTTGCCTACTTTGATATTAAATTGTATAACGTAACCATGTTTACTTGGAAAAAAATTTTCTCTAACAGCACCGTGGCCAAACATGTGGAAAGTTTTGATGTCATCTAACCCACTGATTAACTCTGGTTTAATTTGAGTACCTCTACGCTAATGACAAATTTTTAGTTCAGCCGTATTTTTGAAAGAAAGTCTCGGGAAATATTTTGTTTTTGGCGGCAAAAGAAAGTTTAAGATTCTGAATTTGTGGAAAACCTAAAACAGCTTGTACTGATTTTGGTTGAGAGTTCCATATAGATATTTCCTCGATCTTGAAAAAAATTTGTTGGGGGAGACTTACAAAATCCGAGCCGCTATGCACAATACGAAAACTACACAAGCAATGAAACACAATGCGGAAAATACACAACTACGACAATATAGAGCAATCACACAACACCAAGGATTACGTGGAAAACCCCCTCCAATGTGAAGGGTAAAAAACCACGGGCAAATCTTCCACTATAATCAATAATGGGTTACACACAATTCTCCCAATTTGGGGATAACAAGAACTTCAAGGTGCATATAGCACTTGGATAACCAATTTGCCTAATTACACTCACCACTAAGGTGGATCAACAATTCTTTCACCTAATAAGATGAGATTCACTATCAATTTGACAATAGAAAGAGTAAGAGATACTTACTACTAGGATTTGATAAAACCCAAGAATTTCCCCCTTTTGAAGAGATGTGGAAATTGATCAATCAATCTTCACCACAACAACCAATAGATCCTTAGCTAAGAACCCTTTCTTCTTCTTCAAAGATTAACTTCAAATCTCACCAAGAACAACTCTAATGGTGGCTTCTCATTATCTATCTTACTTCCCCTCTCTACTGCCGCCACTCACTCCTTTTTTCACGAACAGGAGATGAAGAAATGAAACACTCGTTTCTCTTCTTAACCTAATAAGGCACTTGTTTGTTGCTCCCCCTTGACTGGTTAAGGGATAACCTTGCTGGACCCATAAGGAGGGATAGGCCCAACAATCTCCCCCTCATGACTTATGGCGAGGTACTCGTCACTACCAAACCTGCCCTTCTGCAGAAATGCACATGCTTGTACTTAGGTAGCGACTTTGTCATCATATCAAAACCATTTTCAGTCTTGATTCTATACACCCACTTGTTCTTCAGAATTTTCTGGTTCTTTGGCTTATCAACCAACTCAAAAGTGTCGTTCTCATGTAAAGAGCCAACCTCTTCTTTCATGGATTTCAACCACTTCTGGTTTTCAGGAACACTAAGAGCTTCTTCATAAGACTCTGGTTCACCTGTATCTGTGAGCATCACATACTCATGTGGTGTATACTTTGTTGAAGGAAATCTGGTCCTGCTAGATCTTCTCAACTCAGCTTCTGGTTGTTGTTGTTGCACTTCTTGCTCTACATCACCCACTGGAACATCTTCATGAGCTTCATCTTCATGATTGTGTTCTTGTTCTTCATTAGCATTACCATCAACATCATCATCATCATCACGTTGTTCAAGAGAAGGAACAACTGGATTTGGATCCAAGAACATGTCTTCTTGAAGCTTTGGCTTTTCGATCTTCTCAAAGTCTTCAATAGTTTGGTTTTCAAGGAATACTGCGTCCCTACTTCTGATAACCTTCCTGTCAACTGGATCCCAAACTCTATAACCAAACTTCTTCGTTCCATAGCCTAGGAACACACACTTCTTTGCTTTGTCATCAAGCTTTGACCTCTGATCTTTTGGGATATGAACAAATCCCCTACAACCAAACACTCTCAAGTGATCATAAGTAGGCTCTTTGTCTCTCCAAACCTTCTCTTCTACTTCTCCATCTAGCGGTCTTGAAGGTGATCGATCGGTCAAGTACACAGCAGTATTCATTGCTTCACCCCAAAAGTGCTTCTGCAACTTTGAATGAGTTAACATGCACCTAATTCTCTCAAGAATAGTGCGGTTCATCCGCTCTGCAATACCATTATGTTGTGGAGTCTTCGGTACTGATTGTTCATGACGTATACCCATGCTCTTGCAATACTCTTCAAGTGGCCCAATGTACTTTCCTCCGTTGTCAGAACGAAGGAACTTCAAGGTTCTACCTGTTTCTCTTTCCACCATGCTGTGAAACATCTTGAACACATGAACAACATCATCTTTGGTCTTGATTGCATATGACCAAACCTTCCTTGAAGCATCATCTATGAAAGTAACAAATTAAAAAGAACCACCAAGTGTTTTGACCCTTAAAGGTCCACATACGTCAGAATGAACAAGATCAATAATACCAGAATTACGCTTGGGTAAAGCTTTATGAAAAGAAACTCTACTTTGTTTACCAACTAAACAATGAGTGCACTTACCAAATTGCGTACCTTTCGTCTTTGGCAAGACTAGTCTTTTGGTGAGGATTTGAATTCCCTTCTCACTAAGATGACCAAGTCTTCTATGCCACAACTCGGAGGTTGAATCTTTCTCAAGAGCATTCAACTCACCTTTCAACACCTTCACTTGTGTCTTATACAATGTGCCACATTTCTTGCCTCTTGCAATAACCATGGAGCCCTTGGTTAGCTTCCATTTTCCATCACCTAAGTGATTGTTGTACCCTTCATCATCTAACACTCCTAATGACATTAGTTTCAAATGAAGATTCGGTACATGTCGCACATTTCTAAGAACCAATGTGCATCCAACACTGGTCTCGATCTTCACATCACCCATTCCTACAATCTTCAAAACACCACTGTTTCCCATTCTGACTGAACCAAAATCACCAGCTTTGTAGAGATAAACACGTCTTCTCGAGGAGTAGCATGATAGGATGCACCTGAATCCACTATCCACTTTGAATCGGAAACTGCAGTACTCATACATACATCATTACAATCAGAGAATGAAGTAATATCACTACTTGTTACCATAACTGTAACATCATTGACTTGTCTGTCGCTTACATTCCCTTTCCTTAGTTCTTCCTCCGGCTTCCCGCATTCATTTGAATAATGACCATTCTTACAACAATCCTCGTCTTCCCTAGACTTTGATTGACTTCTTGACTTGTCACGGTCAAAAGCTTTGCCACAAGCAGATTTATGATCATATAACTCCTCTAACTTTGTCCACAAAGAATATGTTTGTTTCTCACTAGACACATGACGAATAATATAATCATCAACCCATTGTAGAATGAAACTAACAACTTTATGATTAGCAACACTCCATACTTCATCTTCTATCTTCTTAGGCTTTACTCCCTTGCTCTCTATTGGACCATAGAGATCTTCACAATATAACCAATCTTCCATCTTCGCCTTCCATATCACATAGTTCTCACCGGTTAAAATAACTATTCTATTACTAGTGCTAGCTTCCGTCATTGCACAGGATTAGCTCAACCCAAAAAGCTCTGATATCACTTGTTGGGGGAGACTTACAAAATCCGAGCCGCTATGCGCAATACGAAAACTACACAAGCAATGAAACACCATGCGGAAAATACACAACTACGACGATAAAGAAGCAATCACTCAACACTAAGGATTACGTGGAAAAACCCCTCCAATGTGAAGGGTAAAAAACCACGGGCAAATCTTCCATTATAATCAATAATGGGTTACACACAATTATCCCAATTTGGGGATAACAACAACTTCAAGGTGCATATAACACTTGGATAACCAATTTGCCTAATTACACTCACCACTAAGGTGGATCAACAATTCTTTCACCTAATAAGATGAGATTCACTATCAATTTGACAATAGCAAGAGTAAGAGATACTTACTACTAGGATTTGATAAAACCCTAGATTTTCCCCCTTTTGAAGAGATGTGGAAATTGATTAATCAATCTTCACCATAACAACCAATAGATCCTTAGCTAAGAACCCTTTCTTCTTCTTCAAAGATTAACTTCAAATCTCACCAAGAACAACTCTAATGGTGGCTTCTCACTATCTATCTTACTTCCTCTCTCTACTGCCGCCACTCACTCCTTTTTTCACGAACACGAGATGAAGAAACAAAACACTCTTGTTAGTTGCTCCCCCTTGACTGGTTAAGGGATAACCTTGCTGGACCCATAAGGAGGGATAGGCCCAACAAAATCTAACTTATATTTTCATTTATGAAATTAGAAGACTAGGGTAATGCAAGCTGCATGTTTCGTACCTAATTGAGATACAATAAAAAGTGATCTTGAACATAAAAACTAGGTATGATGTTTTCGTTACAGATTTTGATTTGGTTTGATCGAAACTTTTAATCAATATGTTATGATTTTATATTCTCTTTTATCTCGAAAAATCATGTTCTATGGTGTACTCATACTGTAGACACTAGTTGTGGAAGAGAATATGAATACTTGAAACCATGAATTACCGTAATCATCAAAATGTGTACTTAGAGTTTTAGTAGTTTTGGTGTTTAAGTAATTTAATACCGCTTTTGCTTTTTCCTTTGCAAAGAAGAGTAGACATGGACACCCTTCGATTAATTAGCTGATTCAATGGGCTTATTGGATTTTATGTACACAATACAGTGATGAATGTTCAAAAAAAGATGATAAATCAAGATTCAAGAATCTTACTATTGATGCAAAGCACAAGGAAGCTTTGATAGGTATTTACTAAACTCATGAAAAATTAGAGCGACTTCTTTGTTTTTAATCTTTTGTTAGTCTGCACACAGTACAGTGATGTTGTTCATTTGGATTTTCTCTTTTTCGAATACGGTACCTGAGCAAACACTTGAGCTTTGTTCATTCCCTGTGAAGTGTAATTTGTGTAAACCTTTCAATAAAAAACAAGAAAACAAAACAAGTTGACTTGATAAGAACATGGGGATTTCTCTTAAATAATTTCATTATATTTTGATCACGGAGGCTATTACTCCCTCTATAAACAGTGTGAAGATCGACAGTGAATTAGCTATAGATAAAAACAGTTAAATCATATATACGACCGTTTATATTTTCCTCGAGTTTTCCATAAAATACGGCTGAACTAAATATTCGGTAGGTTAAATTGGAGTTAGAGGGTGTGTTAGATGACATCACAACTTGCCAAATGCTTGGCCATGAATGTATATGTGTTTGACCATTTTCTAACTTTCATTAATCTAAGTAGAGGTGTAAAACGTGCCGGTCCGGCACAGCCCAACCCACGAAGTCACGTGCTTAGCGTGTTGCGTGTTGTGCTGGGCTGTGCCAGAGATTCAGACGTGCTATGCTGTGCTAAATGGTGTGTTGTGCTGTGCTGTGCTGTGTCAGAAAAATTAACGTGTTGTACTGTGCTGTGTTGTGCTTTGGTAGCACACTTATTTTATGTTTTCCAAAATAAATATTTTTGAGATATTTTAGTTAGTACATGTATTATTACAGAAATAAATTAGCATAACGAAAATAAAATGTCAGAAATTGCTAAAACAATGATTTTTTTTGTGAAATATGCATCAAATGTGATATTGTGTAGTATTTTATGCATGACGTGGCGTGCTTTCTTCGCGTGTCGTGCTGTGCTGTGCCACGTGCTAACACGTGCCGCGTGTTGTGCCTTGCTGATGTGCCTATTTGTCTGGCACATCACAACACATTAAACAAACGTGATGTGCCCGTGCTAGGCCAATCACGTGCTGTGTCCGTGTTGTGCTCAAATTTTAACGTGCTGTGTTGTGCCATAGACGTGCTGGCCCGTCCCAATTTACACCTCTAAATCTAAGAAAGATAAATAATGAAGTCATCTAAGTGCATCTACTTGGTTACCATAATGATTCATGTACTCAACTCTTTTCTTTTGACAGTTGGGCTAATAAGCGATGCCAAAGCCCAAAGGGAGTAGTCTATATATAGACTCCGACTGTGAAATGTAAAGTTTAATTATTATTTTTTTCCGATTATTTATAAGATTCATTTATTCTTTTATGAGTCCTGTTAATGAAATCTGACTCGTAGCTGAGTTTTACAATCCCGTGTTCTGCTTATATCACTGGGTTTATGTTGCTCTATTTCACATGCTATTTCAATTTTATTGAACATTTCTAAAATTCAAACCATACAAGTGAAGTTATGCGTTTCGAACAAAAATCGGTGGTTTCTTAAAAGTAAAAACGAACCGCTTTTGTTGGTCAATTCGTTGATCCGAAACTCAATGCTTCAACTTCAAGCAATGAATGTAGTAAAATGTTGCTTGAGGAACCGAGAATGAGGTTAGTTTCTGATTCGTCTACTTGTTCTTTAGTCCTTTTTCTTCTTTGCTTCTACATATTTAAGTAGATTTAAGTCGTCTGTTTCATGTGCCACCAGTTGATCCCCTAGAGTAGAAAACTAATTAATCATGGTATATGACGATGGATATTGAAAACCTAAATTATTTGGCATTCATATATTTGTGGCTAAATTGTGGTATTGTTTTGAAACAAGTATAATTGATTCAAAAGAAATGCCGAATTGATGTCCGGATGAAGGCAAAATTCAAAAATTATGTCTACCCAAGTGGTGCCTAAAGGTTGAAGTTTGTATTATGCCCAATTTAACTCAACACTGTTTTACAACTTTTGAAGGAGTTCTCTAGATTATACTGGATGGGGTTGGAGTTGGCATGCATCACTTCAATTTGTTTCCTTAGTTCGAGTGTAAAATAGTGTACTTGGTCAGAAGTTATTTTTTCAAGTACAACTATTAACAATGGAGGTACAGGATATATATAAAGCTCTCATTGTTTTGTACAGATATTCAAATGTGTTGGCTCATTATTCTTTTGGCAATGCGATAAGAAATTTCATATCTAACTAGAATAGAATGAGTTACCTTGGTATAACAATAATTTGGTTGTTTTTTCATTCTATAAAGCTAGGCTTGGGAATGAGTTGTTGCAAAAAGGAATATATATATATAACTTTGTAAGAACAATTGGAATCCAGTTTCTATATATGTAACCATCTCTAACATGGATGAATTTGATTTACTAAGAAATTTGATTCGGTTTTTTGTAGGGGTGCCAACGGGTCCAAACGGATCCGGATAGTGTATTACCCGCAATCGGAACCGGGTCCTAACTGTTCCGGTTCATAAATTGATGGACCCGGAACCTGACCCGTTAAAACATTTGAATACCCGTCGGTTCCGGGTATTTAACGGGTATTTAATAAAATTCTATTATGCATTATATTAACTTTATTAACATCAAAAATCAATTTTTTTGGGGAGAAAATAAGTGTCATACCCACCTCACTAATCAATTATCTAATCATGTTAATCATACCAATAGTTATTGGGTTCTTGCAGCTGAGAAGTAGAATTTCCCATATCCTATTTTTGTTCGGGAAGCTTTAGTGCATATAGTAGCAGTACTACGATTCTACTAAATAGGTGTGAGGGTGGTACGTACAGAGAATAGTAAAGCAGCTTGGAGATGGTGTACAACTGTGCATGATAGGTACAGAAGATATACCGGTAGTTCTGAATCAAATACAGTGGGATTTGTCGACTAAAAAGAAATAATGATAAGGTTGAAAAAAACTCTCTAACCCCGTACAGTAATGATGATTCTTTATAAAATTAATTAATTGTATCGCATACAAGCTTAGTAATTCAGTGACTTGGTCTTATTAGGCCTTTATACAAATGTATAGGTCGGGTACCCGTCAGGTAGACCCAGTAAAGAACCGGTTAGTTTCAGGTCCTTATCGGGTCTACCCCATGGGTATAAAAAATGCTAATGGGTCTAGTTTTAGGACTCAGAATCGGACCCGATTCAAAAGGTTCCGGGTAATCGGGTACCCGTTGGCAGCCCTAGTTTTTAGAATTACAATCCAAAGGCAATTTTAGAGTTACAATGATTATTATTTTTAATTAATATTATTATTTCCAATCTTTAATTTTATTTTTGTGTTGTCATTTTTAGCAATTTAGTATTTTCATTGACTATTTTTTCTGTTTCATACTTCCAATTCTTAATCCCTTCACTAGCCCCAGTACTTTTCTCTGCAAAATATTGAGACCCGTGCAATGCACGGGCACACCAACTAGTTATGAGAAAGATGACTCCAAGGCAAAATGGTCTAAGTCAATGATGTATGATGAGTTAATAATCTCCCTAGCGAATCGAATTGTACTATTTGGATAAAAAAGAAAAGTTTGGGAAGAAAATAAAAGAAGAACACATACTATCAAATTGTACTATTTGGATAAAAAAGAAAAGTTTTTGAAGAAAATAAAAGAAGAACGCATACTTACCACCGGCCAAGTGGGCTAAAGGAGGATATGTAAATCAATGGCTCCACATGGATACTCTCCTACATGATTTTTTGTCTTAAAACCAATCACAAGGCTGGAAAATATAATGCTGAATCAGAATATTATAAGGTGTGATGATCGATAAGTTTAGGAGTTTGGGACCACTGGCCACATATATAGTGCTTTACTAAAATCTAAAACCAAAAAAGATATAGTAACTAAACATTTTTCATAAAATAAATTCTAAAATCAAAGAAGATATAGATTCTAAACATTTTTCATAAAATAATATTTGCAAATTCTTTGCCACCCACCAGAGTTAATCTCCTGTAGATGTGGACTTAGCTATTTAATGATTTATACTCCCTCTGATTCATAAAAATTGAGTTATTTAAAGTTTGCATTCTTAAGACAAGAAAAAAAGATAAGTATTTTTATTATTTTTTCAATTATATTCTTAGAGTAACAAAAATAGTAAATTTTTAGAAATTACATATCTCTCAAACTATGTTACGGGTATTTGTAAACTTTGTGTCATTCGAGAACAGTTTAGAATATCTACCTAATGAATATAAACATAAATATAAATTATACAACATATTTTTTGTACTAATAATAATCAATTAAAAAGATAATTTTAGAAATATTTTCTTGTTTAATTAAATAATTCAATTCGAAACCAAATTTTAAAATAAATAGCTCAACTTTTGAGAAACAGACAGAATATTTTGTTATCCATCATATATGTGTACATATCTATATAAGCAAAACCAACGTATAGTTATGGAGAAAGTCCAGATATGACTTTTGTTAGAGCATTGCTCGGTCGAACTCAGAAGTGTTGCTATCTCAAGCTAGTTGTCAAATTTAGTTGTCAAAACTATATCTTGATTTCTAGTCTACATTTAGTCAGGTCTCGGATTAAGATAGAAGTGTGTAGTTGAGAATCGGATCTCACTGCGTTCTACCGTTTGAAGGCGAAGATCAACATGAGCTTTGGAGAACTTCAACATCAAAAGGTAAGTGAAGACTGAACCACCTATTTATCACAGTTTTCACATTTCTATTTATGAGACATTGTCGCATGACGAATTAGACAATACATGCATAACAGAAATTTCGAGTCAACTTTATCTTATATATTATTCTCGAAATATGACTTCTTATACTTAAGAACATTTGTTCATACTTGATGAATTTGGTTAATGACAATTTATTGTTTATGACCTAAATTATGATTCAAGATTTAATCATTTGAAAAAAGCCTGTAACAGTGATATGTGGCTTTGATGTTATTCGAGAATGTTTCGAATTGATTATTACAGAGATATAGAACTACTGTTAAATCTGGATACAGGACAGTATGCATACCAGTTCACATACTGGGAGAACTGTTATAAGTCCAGAGCCGCAGTACACGTATTGGCATAGCTATAGTTCGGCAGCGACTTTGTGGTATGCATACCCGGTATCCATACCACAAAAAGTCCGTGACTCGTGAACCAGGAACGGTACGCATACCCCATATGCAAACCGGAAAAGATCTGTTGGTTTTGATACCGAAAATGGTACACATACCAGGTATGCAAACCATATAAGATCTGTGAGATTTCTGAATTTGTTTATTGTCTTAAGGGTATCCATACCCGGTACACATACCATGACAAAGACATTCACGAACAGGTACAATACACGTACCAAGTACACGTACTTACCCTATCGAATAATTTCAGATGCATCAAAATTATTTCTATGAGATAATCGGTATTTGATCAACTCTCTAAAAACAATATATAGACATATTTATGTGTGATTCATGAAAAGTCATAAAATGTTATATGAAAATGGTTAAGTATATAATTCAATTGGATAGTTTCGGCTAACCTACATGAACATGTCATTATGCACGGTTTGGTTATGGTCCATCCTAACCTGAGTACATATTCTGCTATGTATGCTTTAACTAATACTACATTGCTGCGTGATCACTTATTACTACAGTGTAAAGTAGCTTTTAAAGTCTGGTCAATCCTTACACCTATTGACTGGGCTTGGTACTTTCCTAAGTCCATGTATGCTATAGCTAAGTGCTCATATGGGGTTTTTAGGGGTAAAGAAATATGGAACCTCATTCTAGCAGCAGTGTCTTGGGTCTTATGGAATGAGATGAATCTTTGACTTTTCAAGTATGAATATATTTTCAAGACAGATAACAATTTGGGCAATGAGGCTAAGTCTCTGGTCAGCCTTAAAATTTTAATTAAAAAAGTCTTAAATACTAAGTGACATGTCATTTTGAGACCTTGACACGAGCATTAGAAATTCTCTTAGCCAACTATACATATATTTGTTTATAAAATAAATTAATGACACAAATTGACAAACTATAAGATGACTTGGATACAAAATGGTCTAGCAAATGACCTTTTTTTCTTCTTCTTTTTTAGACAAAGACTAGCCAATGATGTATGGTAAGCGTTTTTGATACTTATTCGCTTTCGGTTCCAGCGAGAGACTAGGTGAAGGAATGCTTTTTGCACACCTGGGAAGTGAGAATATGAGACTAAGGGGATCTTCAGCCGCATGAGAAGAGAATTTGAACCGAACGGCTGATCGTGCGCCTCCTCTCCATATAATTTTATTTAATTATGTTATTTAAATTTTTTGGGATTCATATAAAAGTGTTTTATATTATTAAAATAAAAGAAAAAATGTTTGAGAGGAAGATTTTTTCCAAGCTGTTGAACATGTATCTCTCAAGCTCCACTGTGACACTCTTTCGAGTGAAGGATTGAGTGTATGAAAGTGTCCGGATTGAGTTTGATCATATTTTTGATCAAACTCTTTCATTTTGAATGAGAGTTTTCGTCCCATATTTCTTGCTTTTAGGAATGGATAAAGGAAAAAAGGTATTCCAAAGAAGATAAAGAAGAAATTAAAACATACTAGATCAATGTAGGGTAGATAGATTCTAAACATTTTTTGATAAGATAGCATTTGCGAACTTTATTACCACCCTCCCAATGTTTGTTTCCTATATATAGACTTAGCCACTTAGTGATCTATATATTGCAACGACCAAGCAAACAAACCTAGCTAGCTGGCTAATACACAGTTCATTTCGTACCACACCTTCATTCTAGATATCTCTCTCTTTCTCTCCGTGTTTTTCTAGCTAGCTTGACAATATATAAGAAAGAAATGCCAAGACCGCAAAGAGATCCACTGGTAGTAGGAAGGATAATTGGGGATGTATTGGATCCCTTCAAAAAATCAATAGAAATTGGAATTGCATATACTTCTAGGAATATCACCAGTGGTTGTGAACTAAAACCTTCTGCTGTTGTTGATCATCCTAGAGTTGAGATTGGTGGTGATGACATGAGGACCTTTTACACTCTGGTATAGTGGTTACTCTTTTTTTTTTTCTCATGTTAAATATATGCATGAATTAACCATGCACGTATGTAGATCTTTCTAGTTTGAATCTCATCACATATTAACTATGTAGATCTTTCTAGTTTGAATTTCATCTCATATTAACTATATATATACTATATGTATGTACTTTGGTTGTAGGTCATGGTAGACCCTGATGCACCTAGCCCTAGTGATCCAAGTTTAAGAGAATATTTGCACTGGTACGTTCTACTCTCATAGTCTCGTGCATGTGTCCATTCCAAGAGTTCCTGATAGATTGTGTACTTTGTCATCATGTCCTAAAGCAAACTTGACAAATCGGTGAGGTGTATTGTGTGGTAGCATCAGTTTGATAAGTACTGTAAAGTGAGCGGCAGAATGATCAAATAATTTATTTCGTCTTAGTGATCAAAAATTATCCATCAATTATTTTTTAATGTTAGTGACCAAAGAACTTTGTTTCATGTTTTGGCAGTATACCTCATTTTACCATTATGTAAGTTCAAATTTCGTCAACACCAAATTATATCGTGAAACAGAAAGAAAAAAGGGGAGAAAAACACTCATATCACCGAAGGAATATTGAACTTATTATGTTGACTCTCATGAATTTTTTCGTTTTAGGTTGGTTACTGATATCCCGGGAACAACAGGAGCAACTTATGGTATGACTAATATTCGATAAGGAAAATGAGATCTGTCTATTTTGTTTGGGCTGGCAATGCATCATGAAACACAACCTCTTATAGTCTTATCTACTTGAACTTTCTTTTTCATTATTCTTTTCGCTTTTCGCTTTTCGCTTTTCCCTTTTCCCTATTGCCCTTTTCAAAACAATTTTTTTGGATTCTCTAAGTAGAACTAGTGCATGAATAGGTTTCACCTAAATTGTTTGGAATCCAATTATATTACACTCCTACTTGATAACTCGCCCTAAAATTTATATTTTCTTAAAAAAAAAAAACTCATAATATCTGTAATTATATTTATTAAAATGATAAATGAACCATCCGAAAGAAAACCTCCTCTTACGTACAAGTTTAATGCAGGGTCTCACGTACATGCACTTGCATTTTGGTGCATGTACGTACGACAAATGCTATCCCACACGACTCCGCAAAGTCGACTTCTTTACCTTTGGATGATAAAATCAACGGTTAGATTCACATTCAGGAAAAGACCCATTACTTTCAGGAAAAGACCCACCATTTTCAGGAAAGGACCCACCATTTCTCCTAAAGGGTTCAAGGCTGTTGGATCTGAGTTTTAGCATGATCTAACGGTAAAGAAGCCGCCTTTGCGGAAAACTATCCTGCCAAGTCGTGTAGAATAGCACTGCTCTGTACGTACACGCTCAACATAAATAATTTTTGAGAAAAAAAAATCTATTGAAGTGGATGTGAAAACTTTGTTTCTTACTTGGCTAAGCAGCTGGCCATTCGGTTCATAATAATTTTTCTTTTTTGTCTTTTGAATTGGGAATCTAACTTGGCGCAGTTGTTGCTTTCTTCCACTTCTTCTACCTCTTGTAGATGTTTTTTCTTTTAAAGCATACGCATCACGCATTCGGCATACCTCTTGTAGATGTTATACTTTTTGTATATATTTACTTTTCCAGTAACATCTTTCTCGGTATGCCTACAATGTGGTCGGGCCACATACTTGAAAAACAAAGTTGACAAGTAATACAAAGTTGGGAAAATGCTCTTTAAAGAGGGGCCACATCTTTAAATGCTCTTTAAATGCTGACAACTAATACAAAATTGGAAAAATCTTGAAAAACAGTTTTATTACCTAATTATTTATCTTTTAAAAAAAATGCTTTGTTTTCAATGAGAACTATATGGTCCTAATCTGCCTCCAAAAATTTGATCAACTTTGAATATTTTTCTATCTCAAAGAATATCTGTTTTATATTTTTCTATCTCAAAGAATAGCTATTATTTTTTTTTGTTAGTAAACGATTCCCTTACCTTTGTAGTGATGGCAAAAGAATATGGTCCATGTCCAAGTCCAACTGAGAAAACACGGCAAAGTGCTTCTTTCCTTCTTTTTGTATTGATGGTAAACGTGGGGTTTAAAAAAGAAAAGTTTGATTAAACGGAAACGTTTAGTTATAGTCCGACTTATCATCAAGATGTATAGTCAGTTTTACACCAAATCCATACATAACAACTATGTGTACATCATCTAAACACTAGATATAAAATGGTGGATCCTTGTAAGAATGGTAGGTTTCAGACGAAAACTATGTCTAATTTGGTGCTCAGGAAGCATCTAGGGATTATTCAGTCATTCGATTTGTGCCACCTAGTCAATTTTTCTTCCTACATGGTGCCGTTCTTAATTGACTCATGTGAATCTGACTCGGTTGTATAAACATATTTTACAGGACATGAAATCGTAACATACGAAGCACCGAAGCCGACTGTGGGGATTCACCGATATGTTTTCGTTTTATTTCGACAACTTGGTCGACAAACAGTATATGCTCCAGGGTGGCGTCAAAATTTCAATACTAGAGATTTTGCTGAAATTCACAATCTCGGACTGCCTGTTGCAGCCGTATACTTCAACTGCCAGAGGGAGAATGGCTCTGGAGGCAGAAGAACATAAGAAAATATCCCGTGAAAATGGATCATGAAGCAAAGTGAGATATCTTATAAGAGTCGCTCTAGTATTACGTGTAGACCCAACAACTGCGAGGGCAATCAGTTGGTACCCCATCTCATGACAAGGTTGTGGTTCCAAATCTCAGTTAGCACCCATTTGAGTTTTCTGTATGCTCCTTCAAAGGATGATAAACATTATGCAATCAAAATCGTGTTCTCATAGTTGGCAGTTCTTTAGTTTTAATTTCGATGTCCATGAGCTAGGGTCTACGTTATTCTGTATTAGACCTTTTCTTGTATTTGCAGTATAGCTTGCCCTTGATTTCTGGATGCAATTTATGTTCTGTAATACATTTGGCTCACAGGAAAGTAAGCTTTTAAGATTTTGTTCAAGTAAAATAATGTCTTTATGTCCGAAGGGGGAAACCGGAGGTGGATGGCGCATAGAAATGATTCGATTGCCCCATTTCAGAGCCAAACATATGGTAAATAAGATACAATTCAAAACTTATAAAGAAGAAAGTTAAGAGAGAGATCGACGTTCACAATTTGAATCTAAACTCATTAAATTATGTTTTACCAATATATTTACGCGCTCAACCGGGGGAAAACAAAAATACAAAATTCAAGTCAATTTGTGCTGGCTAAGAGAGTATCAGCGGGTGTTCAATTTCTAACACCTCTAAGTACACTCTCATACACTCTCACACACTTGTACTCTCTTACATTTTTCTTACACCTATCATAAGCTCGCGTACATTATACTCTCTTGTAACTTCCTTTATTGTTTTTTTCTTTGCAATGATTTTGAGTAGATTGAGATCTTGCGATTGGTTGGGAAGTAAGACGTATGTTGTGTGAGTGAGAAGAGATCAGGTAGATAAAGCACGCTTCATATTGTTAGCTAGCACGATTTGGTAGCATAGATATGCCAATCCCCAGCAAAAACAAATCATGCACTGGACGACATACGTGCATGAGTCGATTTCTCAGATATATATTCACGAAGAAAAGAATATCTGCATAAAAAGAATAGAAGGTAGAAGTAGAGAGATACGTGGTTTTTTCCTCCTCCATAATCTCAAGTAATAACTTCTCCTGGAGCTTGCAGCAGCTAAGTAGTGTGCGCTCTGATAATCATCAAAAAAGGATTCATGTTGATTTATTAGACAGTAAAACTGGTCTTTTACAGCTACTTATTATTACCGTTACCTTTTGTCTCTTCCTTAGATGAATATCCTAGGTTTATCCCTTTAGCGTTTATCAGAATCTGGTCCTTATCATTGGCTTTAAATACAATGATATATCTTCTCTTTTAGCATCTCTTAATAACAAGAACCTTTATCTTATTTGTTCTTACATCAATAATATCTCTAAATTTATTGATATCTCTGCACTTTCATTAACTCTGTTACATCAACATCATCACAGATACCAGTTTGATAAATCTCACATGGTATTAGCAGGAAATATTTAAAAACTTCCCTGGGACCTGGGTCCACCTTCCGCCGTCATTATCATTATCCTTTCACCAATCTTATGATGACTACACCACTCAATAATGATACCATCCCACATGAAACTCAATCTTCTGAAAATCAATCTCATGAAACTGATAACACTCAACAAACTGAAACACCTTCTTTTGGTACTTCAATATTTCTACTTTACCCTTTACTACCATTACAAACTTTGTTACCTCTAAACTAGATGATTCGAATTATCTTATATGGAATCCATCTTGATATGCACGGATCTATTTGGTTTCATCGATGGAAGCATAGCACCACCTCCTCCTTCTATTCTTGTTGGATCTAAAGAAGTTCTAAATCCTGAGTATCTGAAATGGAGAAAGTGGGACAGATTTGTCATTAGTTGTTTAAACGCCACCTTCACTCCTTCAGTTTCTTATGCTATTATCGATCTTTCTACATCCAAGCAGGTATGGCTTTCACTCGCAAAAACCTTTTCTGATCAATTTGTTGCTAAGAATACTATGCTTAGGAATTAGTTACATACTATCAGAAGAGGCTCTTCATCTATGTTTGAATATTTACTTTGTATTAAAGAAATAATCGATTCACTAGCTGCCATTAATGAGCATGTTCCTAAGTCATATCTAGTGATGTATACCCTGAATGGAGTTGGTAGGGAGTATCACAACTTTGTCATCTCTATACAAAACAGAGATGACCTCTTTAGCTTCAATGAGCTCAGATATGAACTCATACACCATGAGTAATGGTTATCTACTCAAGAGTCTGAACTTAATAAAAGCCTTGATTCAGCAATTAACTCAGCTTTATTTACCGAAGACACCTTTCAACCCTCTACATCTTAAGATACCTCTCAAAAACCACATAAAGAGATACCTCTCAAAAACCACATAAAGATACCCCTATAAACACATCTTTCAGACCTACAAAAGATACTTCTCAACCATTCAAAATAACTGACTTCAGCAGCATTACCTGCCAGATCTGTAAAAAGAATGGCCATACAACTAACAAATGCTTTTACAGATACACAACTTCTAAGTCCAACAACAATACCAACACCAACATTAATCCTCAGGCAAATATGTGTCTTCAAGTTCATGCAGCTTCCATCTCTGAAGATACAAATTACCATGCAGCTATTGAATGACTACCTGACTCAGGTGCAACAGCTCACATGACAAATGATATCACTGTACTTCAAAATCCAGTAGCTTATACTGGATCTGACAGGGTTTTTGTTGAAAATGGTGCCCATCTACCCATTACAATGGTTGGTACCTCTGCATTACATACTGATACTACAACTTTTACTTTACCCAATGTCCCGTATGTACCAACTCTACATAGAAACTTTATTTATTTTGGCAAGTTTACCAGTGAATATTCATGTTCATTTGAGTTTCTACCTTAGGGTTTTCATATTCATAATCTGGCCACTCAACAAGTCTTAGCTGAAGGAAAAATAGATAAAAGTTTATATCCAATAACAACTCAAGTGGTCTCTACAACTCAGGCTCATACATCACTACAAGCTTCAGCTTCTATCTTGCACAAAAGAATGGGTCATCTATCTCAACAAATTATTCAGAAGCTTTGCCACTCATCTCAGATTCAAGTCACCAATAATGAAGCAAACTCATTATGTCATCCTGGTCAGTTGGGTAAAAGAAAAATATTAACATTCTCTCCTTCTACAAGAGTCACTACTTCTCCACTTGAACTTATTCATTGTGACATTTGGGGGCCTTCACCCACCTTGTCCAATCTTGGATATAGGTATTATATAGTGTTCATTGATGATTTTAGTAAATTTTATTGGATCTATCCAATGACAACAAAAGATGAGAGCACTGATTGTTTTAAACACTTCAAGCAGCTTAATGAGAGAACCTTTTCTCACTCAAGATCAAGACTTTTCAAGATAATGGAGCTTTTGAGTTGGTTAAAGGCTCACTAAGGAAGTTCTGAGATGAATATGGAATTACAGTGTGTGCTTCATGTCCACACACACCACAACAGAATGGGGTAGCAGGGATGAAGCACATGCATATAACTTAGATGGGGAATACCATGGAATTTATAGCTTGCATGCCAAAGTCCTTTTGGTATGACTCATTCTTAACTGCCACCTTTGTTATTAATAGAACTCCTTCCAAGTTTCTTGGTTATAAAACCCCTTATGAAGTGTTATTTTACAAAGAACCTGATTTTTCCATCCTCAAGGTTTTTCGGTGCACTTGCTATCCTTTCCTGGGTCTTAACAGGAAAGACAAACTAAGCCCTAAATCAATTAAGTGCACCTTCATTGGTTACAACCCAATG
Organism: Papaver atlanticum; assembly: GCA_023531105.1. Lineage (NCBI taxonomy): Eukaryota > Viridiplantae > Streptophyta > Magnoliopsida > Ranunculales > Papaveraceae > Papaver > Papaver atlanticum. Next base: position 382,909 of record JAJJMB010003771.1, on the reverse strand, counting down.
CACAAGGGATATAAGTGTTATGACAATATTACCAAAAAGACCTTCATTTCAAGGCGTGTTGTATTTGAAGAGACATCTTTTCCCTTTTTCACTTACAACTCAATACCATCTGAACCTGAAAATAACACCATTACCTTACCCATTTCTATTTCACAAGATTCCTTACCTACATCTGGTACAACTAATCATATTGATACTTCTTCTTTTGATGATTCTGGTTCACCTGATTGCACTCATCCATCTCCACCACTTTCAGTTGAGTTATCATAATCCACAGACACCCCAATTGGTCCGATTGTGCATCTTAATCCAATGAACACAAGGTCCAAGATGGGTATCTCTAAACCAAAGTTACTGCCTGACTTTTCTACACACCATTCAGTTGCTCATCCCCTTCACTTAGCATTCATCAATGAGCTCCAACAAGTTAGAGAGCCAATAACATTCCAAACTGTCTTTCAATGTCCTATCTGGAGACCATCCATGGACATTGAATATAATGCTGTTCAACAAAATGACATTTGGACTTTGGTTGAGTATAATCCCTCCATGAATGTTCTGGGTTGAAAATGGGTCTACAAAGTGAAGCTCAACTCAGATGGAAGTGTAGAAAAATGCGAATCAAGACTGGTTGCTAAGGGATTTCATCAAGTAGATGGTGTTGATTTCAATGAAACCTTCAGTCCAGTTGTAAAAGAAAACACAATAAGGGTTCTTATCACTCTTGCTGTCTCAAATGGTTGGCAGATGAAACAACTTGATGTCTCCAATGCTTTCCTGCATGGAGATTTAAATGATACAGTGTACATGCATCAACCACCTGGATATGTTGACCCTACTAAACCTAAACATGTCTGTAATCTCAACAAGTCTATTTATGGGATCAAACAAGCCCCTAAAGTTTGGTTTGAAAAGTTTTGTGACTTTCTTATTAATGCTGGCTTCACCATGAGTGATTCTGACCACTCTTTATTTCTGTACTTCCCTGGTGTGGATGTTCTTCTCAGACTGCTTTATGTTGATGACATTATACTCATTGGAAGCTCTACTTCTCTTCCTTCAAGGTTTGTTTCTACTCTCAACACCTCTTTTTCTATGAAGGATCTGGGTGAATACTTCTTAGGGATGGAAGTTACTAAGTCCACCTGCAGCAACAACTTACTTCTCACACAAAGAAAATACACTATTGAACTTCTTTAGAAGACTGCCATGCTTGAATGCAAGCCCTCACCCACACCAGTTTCCAGTGGCACTAGAGTATCTCTTCATGATGGTGAGTCACTTCAAAATCCATCTGAGTATAGAATTATTGTTGCAGATCTAAAGTACTTGACACTTACCAGACCAGATATCACTTTTGTTGTTAACTATGCATCACAGTTCCTTCATGCTCCTACTTTGGAACACCTTCTCCTAGTCAAAAGGATCTCAAGATATCTCAAATCCTCTATTGGGTCTAGTATTACCATCAGCTCAGGTGATATAACTATTATCTCCGGTTACTCAGACTCGGATTAGGATGGCTTTCCTTATTCAAGAATGTACACAACTGGCTACTGCGTTTTCGTTGGTTCCACTCTCGTTTCATGACAGTCCAAGAAGCAACCAACAATATCCAAATCATCCACATAAACAGAATACAAAGCACTCTCCTGCCTTGCATCTGAAGTTATTTGGATTGTAACATTGCTTGAAGAGATGCATGTTCCCATCTCTACCCACACCATCTGTTCAGTGACAACATTGGAGCTCGAGCCTTGGCCATGAATCCAGTTTTTCATGCTCGCACCAAACACATTGAATTAACTTATCACTACATCAGAGATCTAGTTCAGGTCGGCACTGTGGACGTTGAGTATATCTCTACAGCTCTTCAGATTGCAGACATTTTCACTAAAGGCTTACCTCTTCCAATTCTTGATGGTCTAAGGGACAAACTGATGCATTTCTGTGACTCTCCTGCCTCAGTTTGAGGGGGAGTATTAGACAGTAAAACTGGTCTTTTATAACTACTTATTATTATCGTTACCTTTTGTCTCTTCCTCAAAGGAGTATCTTAGGTTTATCCCTTTAGGGTTTATCAGAGTCCGGTCCTTATCATTGGCTTTAAATACAATGATGTATGTTCTCTTTCAGCATCTCTAATAACAAGAACCTTTATCTTATTTGTTCTTACATTAATATCTTTGAATTTATTGATATCTCTGCACTTTCATTAACTTTGTTACATCAACATCATCACAGATATCAGTTTGATAAATCTCACATGATTTAGTGAAAAATTAGCAAGTACGTAGGCAATAATTAATTAATGTCTTGTTTGGATTTTTTTTTTTTTTTTTTTTTTTTTTTTTGATAGTTGTCTTGTTTGGAAATGCTAGTTTTTTAATTAGATCATTCTTTGATCTTCCTCTAATTTATAAACTGGTTATATTTGCAGGAAATTGATACTAATTAACATCACCTCCAAAACTGCAAAATACCCGAGTGTTAGATTGGAAGTAGGCCCGCAGCAGGAAGCAACTAAATGAATATGATAAATTATGGAACACCCAGTTGAGCAAAATTATACAAGTGACTAACTGAGTAATTTAGGTGTAGGATGTCAATTTTTGAAGCTGAGAGGGCCTCAACCTCGAACCTTAATGATATAACTAAACAGAATAAAAATATAACTAAACAGATTAAAAAAATATACAAGTGACTAAAGGCTGCAAGACCAAAAGTCACTTTATGGGTAAGCTAGCCTGAAACTCTATGGAACAAGGATTGATAATACATATATATATATATAAGGAAAAATCAACACTGATTTAGCTTGAAAGACTGGTCTAACAACACTCAGCTAGAGAGATTCTAGAAACCTGTTTTGAGGCATACAAGGTAATGACAAAATAAAGTCAATATGTAGTAAAATCAATAACCCCTTATCCATCATATTTTTATCACGACAATAATGCACTTACTTCATTAGTGTTAATGATAATGATTAGAATCTAATATTAATGATTAGTAGTTAATGTTAATGATTAGTGGTTAGTGTCAATGACTATATAGTCTTAGTTTCAAAGGTAATTTTTTTTGATAGTTAGGTTAGGGTTTGTTAAAGAAGAAGATTATGAAATTAGGCTTTTGAGATTTGTTGAACTAGTAGATAATTAAGGTTTGTTAATACAGAGGTAGACTTCTAAAAGAGGTTTAATGCCTTTTTATAAGTTGAATTTGTCAAAAAATTGAATTTTTACAACCTAGATCTACTGACCAGATAAACGGTTCGACTGATAACTTGTCAACCAAACCTATGTTTTCTAAAAATATACCTAGGTTCGGCTGACAAGTTATCAGCCGAACCTCTGAGTTATTAGTTGAACCTAGGTATATTTTTAGAAAACATAGGTTCGACTGACAAGTTATCAGCCGAACTTCACTCTGTGACTGGCGAATTTAGGTTCGGCTGATTCGAATAAAAAATTGAACATGCGAACTAAGTATGTGTTTTAACAAAGTGAAGTTCGACTATCATTTTCATGTTTAATTATTAGCCGAACAGTTCTTCTGAAACATAAAAAAAAAAGGAAGAACAAAGATCTGGGTTCCAATATGCGGATCTGAAGCTGAATCTCTTTGTGCAACGCTTCACACGACTCATTTTAATCAATGATCAAAGATTTATGAATCAACAATTAATCACCGACGAAAAATAAAATCAAAACTGTTTGATTAATGATTAAATTAGGTTAGGAATGAAAATGATTTTTTATTTTGAAAATAATTTTGGATTTTGGTTAGTTTAGGTTTATGTTTTAAATTTAGGTGAATGCATTTAAGTAATTTAAAATAGTTAAGGGTAACTTAGTAATCTACCCACTTCTAGGACACCCACTTATAAACCCACCCTAGATAGAAAACTGGTTTTGTACGCCTCAAAACAGGTTTCAGATTCTAAATGTAGTTTCACTGTCACAAGACTAAACATGCATAAAGCCCATCCTAAGCTAGGGCTATGTTTTGTGTTCTTACGATGTTTCCCATCCAAACCCAAGGAATGAGAACTTCAAAGCTAAGTTAATTTTATCGTTCTGTTTGCTACGTGAGAATGATAATATACGTATGCGGTATGCCCCTCAGTCTCAGGGACACGATGCAGATCAGTTTTATGATGGAAAATGAACAATGGAGCTTCCGTAGGCGTTCTACTATATGCTCTCCATAAGAGTCAGATTACAAAGACAATTAGTTTACACGTGCATTATACGTTGCGGACGCTATTTCTTCCCATTTACCTTGTAAGCAGTTTGGAGGTACATTGCGCGTCACTTTTATAATTTTTCATCTGAAAACTGAATCGAATTTTTACTATGAACTTATGGATTAAGGGTTTGAACACCAATGTAAGTGTAGGTTCTTATAGTTTTCCCTTAAAGTATGTCTAGTTTTTGTTGAAAATAATGTACAAAAGTAAAAGTTTGACGCTCGTTGTGCACATAGGGATTCAGCATGCAGATATAAGGCCACAAATGGTTTTATTAACTTCGACTAAAGTACTGGAAATATATACTTTGACATCTCTCCACGGAGCATCAGTACTGTGGCCATTGAAATCTTATAGCGTAATCTTTCCAACCATCGCACTAGTGTCACTCTCTGAAATAACATGTGTCAGGTTGAGTTCCATAGCTTTATTGAGAGCAACTCATATTGTTATTTAAGGAAGAAAACGTTTTTGAAGAAAATAAAGAAGAAAACACACTAGTTGGCGAATTACATAACATCGTACGCACCAAGTGGGCAAAAAGGAAAGAGAAATGGATATGTATACATCTATGGTTCCACATGGATTCTCTAATACATGGGTTTTTTCTCTCAAAACCGATCACAAGGAAGGAAAATATAATGCTGAATCAGAGTAATGTTGGTGGATCAGTTTAGGACCACTAGCTATATATGCTTCAACTTTAAATAAAACCACAGAGTAAGAGAGGGAAGGAGATACACACCGCATAGGGCTATTATTAAGTTCTAACGGACCTAAGGTTTTTATTCATCATCAAGGTAAAGTAGATAGATAGTAAGCATTGTTCATAAGATAACATTCGCGAATTTTATACCACCCTCCTAATTTTTACTGCCTATATATATAGACTTAGCTACTCAGTGTTCATTAATTCCATACTGCTTCGTTCAGGATCTTTCGATCTCTTTCTCTCTGTATCTTGCTAGCTAGCTTGACAATAAGAAAGCGATGCCAAGAACACCAATAGATCCATTGGTAGTAGGAAGGGTAATAGGGGATGTATTGGATCCCTTTGATAGGTCAATACCAATTAGAATTGCATATACTTCTAGGAGTGTCAACAATGGTGGTGAACTTAAACCTTCTGCAGTTGCTGAACATCCTAGAGTTGAGATTGGCGGTGATGACTTGAGGTATACTGGTTGCTCTCCTTTTTAATTAACATGCTTTGGTTAATCAAAAACTCTAAATGGACCGCATGAAAAACCATGCAAAAACTCGTCCATCTCTCATATTTTTCAATGACCCCACCCCCTGCTAATTCCCTGATCCGTGGGACCCGTCCCCATGTGAGGGAGTTTACACGGTCTGTGTAGAACTATTGTTGGTTAATTTAGTGTTTAGATTAACGAGTTATTTTAATCAAATTTATATCAATTACTATTATTTATGTGTGTACTGTAATTGCAGGTTATGGTAGACCCTGATGCACCTAGCCCTAGTGATCCAAGTTTAAGAGAATATCTGCACTGGTACGGTCCTACTCTCATAGTCTCATGCATGTGTCCATTCAAGACTCAAAAGTTTTGAATAGATTAGCTTTTCCAGCAGTAGTACTACTTCGTCATGTCCTAAAGAAAACTTGACAAATAAGTGGAGGTGTAAACAGTTTACTTGAGGTAGCATCAGTTTTACAAGTACCTTAAATGTAGCGAGAGAGTGTACGATCAGATAACTTGGTTCATGCGTCTTAGTGATCGAAGAACTTTGTTCATTTTTGGAAGTATAGCTTTGATTTATCCATATGAGTTCAAATTTCTACGAGTGGGAATTAAGTGTTTGGCCCCTCACTCTTTTTTACTTTTATTGTCTTGGACTTAAAGTATATTTAAAAAAAAATTAACCTATTTTATTGAAATGACCCTTTAAAAAGAAGGAGGGTCATATGCATAAAGATGTTAAATGATGATAAAATTTGACATAAACTCTATTCTTGAAGGGTATAATTGTCAAACCAACTTCAATATAACATATCTCACAAACCATACGTAAGAATTTGCCAAATTTTATATATTTAGAAAGGTTTTTGAAAGACCAATCCAACGAACGTAAATACAAATATCAAATTATTCATATTTTTAGAAATTTTTATTCCTTAAATGATTTTTATATTTTTTCTTATTTGTGTGTAGATATTATCCACATAATTTTTTTAAAGTACAACTATTATTCAAAGTAATTTTTATTTAGTGTGCAGAAATTATCCACGACTTTTATCGGTGTGCAGCTATTATCCACAATGTTTTTCTAATGTGCATCTATTATCCACAATGTTAATTAACTTTTCATAATGGTTTATACTATAATATGTATTTTAAATAAGATTATAAAACCGTTTTTAAACATGAACAAACACATTAATATGAAGTTGTGTAGAAAATATCCACGACTAGAATCCGTGCAGGAAATATGCACAGCTAGAATATGTGCAGGAAATATTCACAATTGTTTCAGGGCCAAAAGAATAATTTGCATAATTATTTCTATGACCCCAGGACCAAAAGAGCAAGAGTCATGTTTTCTAGGGTCATAAGAATAATTAACCCTAACATGCCAACCATCAAGCATGCCAACCATCAAGCGGTCCAATGATTGGCATTTTGATGGTTGGGATGCTCCCTCTTACTACGGAAGTAGGGGTTCGAACCCAATAATTATCAGAAATAACTTCTTATGAGGAGTTAAGGATGTAGTCGAAGACCACTATTCCAAACTATCAAAAAAATAAAACACCAAATTTTATATATACTAAAAGATTAAAAAAAACAAAGAGAAAAAAAAACATATCAGTGCAGGAATCAACTTATTATATTATTTTTTCGTCTTTATTTTATGATGTGTAATTTTCATTTTAGGTTGGTCACTGATATCCCTGGAACAACCGGAACAGCTTATGGTATGCAATAAAGCTAACTGAAAAGATATCCTTGAATCCTAAATTATTTTGCAACATTAATAAATTCCAAAAGGAAAATGAAGATTCTCCTTTTTATTGTTGGACTCTGGTTTTCGCTTCACTATCAATCTATACGATGGAACTTTTGTTGTTGTTTTTTTTAATGATCGGTAAATTAGGGAACCTTTTTTTTTTTCCTCTTTCCAGTTATAGAATATAATATAAAGAGGGCAAGAGAGGGCCGGTTATCCCATGCCACGTACAAATTATCACTGAAAAGATATGTTCTCTACTTCTCTGAGATGTGTCTGTTTTGTTTTGGCTGGCAGTGCATCATAAAACACAAAACCTCTTATCTTATTGAACTTTCTTTTTTATTCGTTCTTTTCACTTTTCTATGAGATAAGTAATTCCATGTCCAACTGAGAAAACATGACAAAAGGATGATATTACCTTAGTAGTAGTCATGTGGACGTGAGTTCCCATCATCCTCAGTACCCATCTCACTACAATAGTCTGACTTATCTGACTCTGTTATTATTCAGTCATTGGATTCCTGCCCCTCTAGTCATTTTTCCAGCCCTTGGGTTGACAGTGTTGGTGGAAAGTCTTTAATTTCCGGTGTAACTATTCATGGTGCATGGGGTGTTTAACTGACTCGTGTCAATCTAAATCTCTTGTATGTTCATATTTTACAGGACAAGAAAAGATGCCATATAAAGCACCTAGACCAACCGTGGGGATTCATCGGTTTGTTTACGTGTTGTTTCGACAACTTGGTCGCCATACAGTATATGCTCCAGGGTGGCGTCAAAATTTCAATACTAGAGATTTTGCAGAAATTAACAATCTCGGACTGCCTGCTGCAGCCGTATACTTCAACTGCCGGAGGGAGAGTGGCTCTGGAGGCAGAAGAAGATAATAACAAAACAAGATATAATATAAAAATATTGACAAGAAGATTAATTAAGAATGGCATTAGCATTAGTCTTGGTTTATTATGAATAAATCTTCCACGGAGTATAGATATATAACAATTACGTAGCCCGCTATTATGATAACAAATATTATCTGCTACTATATATTATCGCAGTAAGAGGATGTCTGGATGTATGAGTGGAGGTCTGTAATATTCTTCTAGATCAAGTCCTTTCCATGTATCTATAATTATAGCTTGCCACTAAATTTTGGATGCAATATATGCTCTGTAATCCATTTGGCTCACATGAAGTAAGCTTTTAAAGTGTTCAAGGAAAAATATATAATGTCTTTCTGTCTAAAGGCCTGGAAACGGAGGTGGCCAAGATGGCGCATGGAAGTGATTCAAATGACCCATTTATGAGCCAAACATAAGGTAGATAAAATAATGTCTCGCATTGCTCAAGGTCTACCCCGTGACTTGGAAATTATGCAGAAGTTACCACTCTAAGTAACTTAACTCTCCTGTACTTGTGATCATCCCGGTGGAATCCGGGATCTGTCACAATAACCCTAAATTTGCCACATGAAAGTATTTTCGGAAACATCCCCAAACAATTTAGCCATTCCCAACTAGACGGATGTTGGAAAGTAGGGGCGTTGATATTCTTTCAAACTTATGCTTATTTGGAACTACTTTATTCATTCTCTGAAGGTGATGTGGGTAATGCTGGAGGATTTTACAGCTCTTATGTTGAGTTGGAACATGAAGGTTAATAACGTGAGGAAAGACACTATTTGGCATCTGATTCCTTTTGCAATTTCTTGGGAGTTATGGTTGGAAAGGAACAAAAGAGTTCATGGAGGAAGAAGAAAGACTAAAGAGGAGTTGATTCATGCTATTATTCTGGATATTTGCTTATGGAGCTCTTCCACTGAGATCTTCAAAGATTACACAATGAATCAAATCGTTAATCACTGGGAAGTTGTAGCTAATCTCTAAATACTTAGATTTCTTTCTTTTTTGGGAGTCTCTTGACTCATCTCTTGTACATAATTTTTTTTCTTTCAATATATCCTTTTCTTCTCGATTTTTTTTTTAGTCATTCCCTATTTCTAAAAAAATTGCAATCTAGCTATTTTGAGTCCAAAATTGTTCACACTCCTTTAACGAGCGTATATTTAACATATTCTTCTGATTGGTTGATTATTTAACCGATGGCCCCATTACCCTCCATGTTTAGATTCCTGACCGTCGTTAGATAACTCCCTAAATTAAAACAATGGTAGAGATTGAAATGTTATGTGCACACTCGTTATGATTCATTAGTTCGGAGTCAGCTATTTTGCATTTTCAGTAAACTCAGATTATTTTTTGTTTATATATTTGTTCACATGAATTATGATTCATTAGTTCTTGAAAATTTCTACTTTTAGAAACTTTCTTTTCTCAATTCTTTTAAATTATATACTCCCTCCATCCTAAATTATTATTCCGCTTTGACTAAGTCAAGATATTAAGGTGACCGGAGGAATGTATAAAACTATCCCTATTAAATGTTATGTTATTACTAAAATTAAAAGGAGTATATGGAGCACGTAAGAAAAATACGTATTTGGTAAATTTATTATTTATAGAAATGTTTAAATTGAAGATAAAAAATAAATATATTTATGGATTGATTTAGTAATTTTGTTTTTTATTGAGGAAGATATCATTTAAGATTTTGATTGATTATATTTAAAAATAAGTTTGTAATTATAAAAAATTGAAGGATATATTTGAGAGTTTGACTAAAAAATATGACTATAAACGGAAATTGGCCAGTATTTTAGGACAGACGAAAATAGAATAGAGGACAAAAAATTTAGGACAGAAGGAGTATATACCCTTCTTTTTTTTTGCAATGATTTCGACTACAATAAGATCTTGGTATAGATTTGGGATAATATGAACAACAAAAAAAAGTTGGTAAAGTAAAAAATCAAAAGAAATTAAGAGACTGATTGGGAAGTAAGATATAGTGCAATATATTGATTTTAGGAGTACTAATTTACTTGGGGGTGTTTACCAATCCAAAGCATAAGGAAGTTTTGTCTTACATGGATTTTTGAACAGCCCCCAAACAAACTGTTACGTCTACTAGCAACATTGGTAGTTTGTAAGTGAGAGCGGTAGAAATGTCACGTTTCATTTTGTTAGGTAGCACGATTTGTTTGCAGATGTGAGATGCCAACCACCAGCAAAAACATAAGACATACGTGCATTAGTCTCGATCTCTATTGCAAATCTCTACTACCACTATGTATATATGAAGTAGATAAGATCTATATTCGTTCAGCATCCCTTCTCACTAGTTTCTACCAATAGTCTATTCTGTACAAGTATTCTTTGCATGGCGCTTGCAGCAGCAGCAGCTCAGAATGCAATGGTGTACTCTCTGATGATCAAAACACTAAATATATACAAGTACTTAATTTATTGGAAACTCGGAAAGTACGTACTGATTAATTTCTTGTGTTGGAAAGGCTAGTTTAATTGTCAAATAGATTATTCTCTGATATTCCTCTGATTATATGTACTCGTTATATTTGCAGGAACTGGATACTAACAGTAACATCACCTGCGAAAGACTTGTGGTTTGGAAGACCGGAAGCAGACGAGCAGGCAATAACTAGATCAATATGATAATTGGAACACCCATTTGAGCAAGATGATACAACTAAGTAATCTAGGTATAGGATGATAATTTCTGAAGCTGAGAGGGCCTCAACCTCGAACCTTCATTTTATTTTTATTACTAAGAGAATTTATTGATTAAAGAAGAGAACAAAGAAAAATCAGGTGTGGAGAAAGAAAGAATAATTCTCTGAGTTTACCCTAAACATCTGATTTGAGAACACAAAGTTGGTCAATTAACCCAATAACGACAATTCCTGGGTGAAAAAGACATGTAAAATTTGATATTGTTTAAATGGATGAGAATGTAAAAATAGCCAAGATGTAAACAGTTTCATCCTACCCATTAACAAAAATACATTTTCTTATTTTTAATTTACATCAGGATGCATCCAGTTTCACCCTCGCTATTTTTTAAGTTTAAGTCAGGATGAATCCAGATTCATTCTTGCTATTTTTTTCGTATCCATTTCACCCATACTAATTTTTACTCGTCCATTAGAACCATGTTTTAAAAATATTTGGGCAATTGATCCAATTTCTCATTTGAGAATTGATAACCTAGAACCTTCGTGAATCACACTAGATATAGTAACTAATTTGTTCACGTAGCAAGGTTCGAATCTCAATCTCAAGACATTGTAAACTGACACCACCACCACTAGTACAAGATTTTTTTTGAACGATAAAGAAAGAAATTTATTGATCGAGAGAGGGGTACAAGAGGCTTGAACCGCCTAGGGGAAAAGAAAAGAGAAAGAAAGGAAAAAAGACTTGACAAAACAAGTCTAAAAAACCAAAAAAAACAACCTAAAATAGACTAAGGAGGGAAATAAACATTAACCCAATTCTCAACAACCGAATTAAAAGAAACATCTTCAAATTTCTTGATAGCCAAGGCCCATTCAAACAAGTTGTATTTGACCATATGAATAACATGAGCCTTACTGCGGGCTTTGTTAGTGAAAACCCTTGCATTTCTTTCCTTCCAGGTGCACCAAAGAATTGCAGCTGCTAAGAAATTCCAGATTAATTTCTTTTGCAGAGTATCAAAATTCAGTTGCCAAGCTAAGCGAGATGCTGGAACAGTGGAAGCTATTGTAAAAAAAAATATTCAACGGGGGGGGAGTCGTAAACATAGTTGTCGTTTAGTTTTGTACAATGCTTGCGTCAGTTGTAAAAGTCTTTCGAAGTTTCCTCTTAATGCCTAACACAACTCTTACCTAGGTTGTGAAAATAACTCATACATTACGCTTGTTGGGGTTGTAGAAAATTCGTTGACAACTATGGTTAGAGTCATATGTCAATTCTTTGACAACTATGATTAGAGTTGTATGTCACTTTCTTGACAACTATGGGAAGAGTTGTATGTCACTTCTTTGACAACTTTTCATAGCAGTTGTGGTTATTTTTCATTTGTGAAAAAAAATATGAAATTGGTCACAACATTCAAAATATACCAGCATTCATTCAAATGTAAACCACCAAAATGTGACAGCATTCAAACACTTCAACAAGTTTTAGATCATTCACAACCTGAATGATTCAATCAAAACATCATTCGAACACATAAACAAAGAAAGAATAAATCTCTTGAGTCCTCACAAAAGCCTCAACAACCCAGGATTTGGTTCCTTTCCAATAGTATAAGTGGCCCCGAGCTCGAAACCTGGCTGGGAGTTGACTACTATAAGTTGAAAACTTCGTAAGAACGATGAATCCAACCATTCATAGGTAAGATTCCATCGGAATATTCTCCGAAACCTTAAACAAACCCTTTTCTGGCGACTTCGAGAAAGAAAGTGGCTCCGAGCTCAAAACCTGGCTGGAGTTGACTACTATAAGTCGGAAACTTCATAAGAACAATGAATCCAACCATTCATAGTTAAGATTCCATGGAATATTTTCTTAAACCTTACACAAACCCTTTTCTGGCGACTTCGAGAAAGAAAGTGGCTCCGATATCGAAACCTGACCGTGAGTTGACTATTATAAGTTGGAAACTTCGTAAGAACGATGAATCCACCCATTAGGAGGTTGATATATTAGACCATGAACCCTCAGTGTCCGAAGTGGTTCTACCTCCAAATTTAGATGAATATATCATAGATAATCGTAAAGGTGGAGCTCATGTGTCATTTTTATCTTCAAATGTGGTTCAAGGGCATACGAACCATGAACCCTCAGTGTCCGAAGTGGTTCTAGTTTTAAATTTTTCAGGATATATCATAGAAACTCGTAAAGATGAACCATTTACAGGTAAGATTCCATCGAAATATTCTCTGAAACCTTAAACAAACCCTCTTTTAGATATTTCTACCCAATCTCAAAAGGCCTAAATTTCTAGAATTTAGTGGGGGGTGTTAGAGAAAATAGTTTTTAGCAGAAGTAAGAAAAATTTAGCAGAAGTGAGATTTTTTTTGCAGAACTGAATAAAATCTAGCAGAAGTGAGAAAAATTTAGCAGAAGTGTTTATACCTCTACGACGACTCTTAAGGGGGGTTGTAGAAGGTCTATTTATCATAAGTGAGAAAAATTTAGCAGAACCGAAGACCAAAATAATTTTTAACAGAAGTGAGAAAAATTTAGCAGAAGTGAGAAAAATTTAGCAGAAAAGTTATACCTCTACGATGACTCTTAAGGGGGATTGTAGAAGGTCTATTTATCTTTTTCTTCTTATCTTTTCAATCTCCCATCATAACCATCCATTTACATCATAACCGTCCGTTCATTTTTTTTCCTTTACATTTTTTTCTTATCACTTTTCTTTTTATAAAAGTAGATGTAAAATATAATTAGACATGTAAATGTGGAAGGATGGTTGGAATCCCAGACTTGGACGAAAGAGGCTCAGGTTCGACTCACCTCAGCCTCATTTTTTTTTTAAAATCAATTTTTATTTTTACAACTCTTATAGAGGTTGTGATTATGAATGACAAAAAAAACAACACAAAACTACCAACATTGTGAATCCGGAAGGATGGTTGATGACTTGTGCTAACACACAGTAGGCTTGTGCTCGAATCTCTCCAACATCATTTTTCAAAATGATATTCTTGTTTTTCTTCAACAACCCTTAAGAATGTTGTTATACAGATATTCACTACCTTTACGATATCAGTTGTCAAAGTCTAAATGTGGTCACTCCTGTACGCAACTCTTTTCCACACAAAACGTTGTGGTTTTGATTCTCGTCACTATTCTTTTGTCCTCTTTCCGCCTAAGAGTTGGACTTTTTGTACTTTGACAACTCTTTGTTTGAAAAAAGTAGTAAAACATACCCCATTTTACAACTTTAAAAATACGAGTTTTAAAGCTACAGTTTTAGATAACTATTTTCCCCGTAGTGCATATACCAACTACAAACTCACACTGTAAGAAAAAGATGAGAAGTTGTTTCATCATTGTTGCAGAAAAGACAGGTGGATGGAGTTGCAATACCCTTACGGATGAGAGAGTCTCTAGTAGGAAATCTGAAGTGACTTAAGCACCAGATGAAAAAAAACACTTTTGGAGGGTATTTTTGATGCCAGAGGAATTGAAATATATCTTGACTTGGAGCTTCAACTGTTTCCAATAGTTTGTTATAACAGGATTTGACTGAAAACTTCTTTTTTGCTGTAAGAGCCCATTGAAAAACATCTTCACAGTTTGGATTTAAACTGAAGTTTGTCAGACTTTCATGAATAATATCAAATTCTCCATTAGCTTCAGCTGATAACCTTCTAGGGAGTTTAAGATTTTGGAAAAGATCAGAGAGAGTACATGAGTAAACAGTAGCAACAGATTGAGACTTAGACCTTGCTCCTGCATAAAGATGAGGGAAAACATTGCAAAGAGCATCATCCAACAACCACCTATCTTCCCAGAATCTAGTTCTCAGACTATTGTTAACCTTAAAATTAAAATTTTGTAAGAAGAATTCCTTTCTCCGCATAATACCCCTCCAAACAGAAACACCATATGTGCCTTTTGGCTGCTTAGAAATCCAATCTAAACCATAGTACCATATTTTTCTTCAATAATTCTCCACCATAAAGCTAATCTAAACACCACTAGTACAAGATTGCTCTTTGGTCACAGATTTCTCTCTCGGCTAATCTCTATCGATCGTCATTTAAAAAAAAAAAAAAATCCAATGTAAGTGACTGAAGGCTGCTAGACCTAAAGTCATGATATGAAAAAAGGATGGATAACTATATAAGGAAAACACCTCCTCTTCATGTCTTATGGCTCTTTTCCTTTTAATAAATTTTCCTTTCCAACAAAAAGGTAACCAAAGCCCATATCACTGTGTATCTAAAGAGTTAAAGGCCTAGAGAAATAAATCTCCCAGTGGAACGGTGACGAAACCCACGTTTCCTATTCGCCGAAATAAGTCTATTATGGCTTTTGTGAAACAAGAGTTTTGTCGATGACATTTGACAACATATGATTGATTCAAAAATTACAAACTTAAAAGGAAAACTTATTTTACCGTATTTGAAATTTTATGGAAGTCAAAATTCAATTAGGAAGTCGAGTACCTACCATATTAGGACATTATTTTCAAAATGAATACATAAAGGGAAAAAAAAACAAAACACATTTCACAAATAAGATACATGCCCATATATATATATGGAGAAACGGCCAAAATAAACAAATTCTTATAACTATAGAGGATTAGGCTAACTCCTATGGTGTGCTAATCTAGCCGCCAGATTAGCAGTCCACACCAGCTAGGTCTACCTCCTAAGTCCTATGGCAGTGCTAATCTAGCATGCTAATCGCAAAATCAAACAGCGCTGAACCCCAAAAAAAAAATGCTCCCGTTATTTTGAAATTTGTTACAGTACCCTCACGTTAGTTTTTCCATCTAGTGTTAGTTAAGAGTAATTTACTTTACATATTTGCCCTTTACTTATTGCCACATTGACTTTCTACATCAATTTTCCGGTTCGTCGAGTCCAGTTCAGGATCGTTACACCGCTTTCAGGTTCGTTACATCATTTCCCAAAAAAGGTTCATCATTTCAAGGTTTTTGGGGTTTTTGGTTGGTGGAAAATCGACCTTCTACAACATTTTTAAGGTACGTCGAGCCCGGTTCAGGATCGTTACACCATTTTTAGGATTTTCGGATCATTTACCCTCCCCACCAAAGAGATGTAGTTCAGGGGTAAATAAGACTTTTCATTGGAAAGATAACTGTCACTTAGCACTTAACTGGATGGATTCCTTTTGAATAAAACGGGGTACTTTAATAAATTTTTAAAAAACATGGACAATTTTTTAGTGTAAAGTGAAATGTAGGGGTACTTTATAAAAAAGCCCTAGATGCGCTGAGCCATCCAGCGAAAAGGTGATTTTTGTTGCGCTGAATGGTTCAGCGCAACTGTTTTGCTACTACTTCAAGTGCGAGCAAATGCTAGGAGAGAGAACTAGTGTTAACAAATAGACAACATTTTATTTTTTTTGACTTTTTGGCTAATCTAGCACATAGGACTTGGTCTTACCTGCATAATGCAGCCACCAACCCCGTCCCTTCAAACATTTGACGGAAACAAAGTGTTGTAACAAGAGACTCGTTATGTATACTATTTTTCAGGGGTATAATTGACAAGCAAACTAGAATATAATATATCTAAAAATCCATGCCTTGGAATTTTACAAATTTTATATCGTTCGAAAGATTTTAAAGAGATCTACACAATATTACAAACAACAATACCAAATTTAGAGTTTTTACATAAAGTTCGGAGATGTTTATTATTTTAGGCATAATTTTTGAAAATCTAATGCATAGTCATTTGCAAACCACCGCAAAGGGTGCATAACACATTATGCAACCATATTTTGGTTTATGCATCAACTAATTTTCCGTTGCAACTAATAAAATAATAAAACGATGTACTCCTTCCGTTTCAGGAACTTTCACTTTTTCAATTTGGCGTATTTTTAGAAAATGTCGGGATCACAAATTTTCCTTTACAGTTCCATTGTAACGGTGTTTCGATTTTTTTTCGGTTGACCCTCCCCACCGTGATAGCGGTGTTCTCGTATATTTTCTGCCAAACGAAACAATGATCATATGGCTAATGAATAGTGGACCTTTAGTACTACCTTAGTGCCGTAAGGGTAGGTCCTCAAATAATGAAATCGTTGCACTAGTTTTCATCCATAGACAATGATGTTGGGTTTGGCATTTTCTCTACGTTTTTGCATATACTAGTGCCATGATTAGGTTGCACATTAAGTACTAAGACATGTGTCATTAGCTTATGGAACTTGGAGTGTGCATTCCACCAAGAACCACCAAATTATTAAATGAGAATAGTGGTCAACTATGGAACTCCATTCATCATCATTATTAAGATGATCATCAAAATAATGGAAAAAGAAAAGTGGTAAGCTAAGCTAACTTCAAGCTGCAGAAAAGGATTGATAACTCTGCATTCAAGTGGGTTTTATTATTATTTGTTTCTAAATGACGATTCCAACCTCTTCTGCAGTTTACCCCTAAATTTAAAATTTGTAAATGAATTCTACCCGGAGATAGGACACAAAGAAATTGTTTGACTTCTACTTTTTTTTTTACACTGCTGCGCAGCTAGGGTCCACCTCCCCTGAGATGACCTCGTAAACTGGATTAGTCTCACTGCTAATTCAACGGCTACCCCAACAACATGACCGATCCCATCTCTATCCATGGAGAAAATTGGTGAAAATGAGAAATCCAACCTTCCATAATGAGAATCGATCTCCTGCCCGCACTATGGACGACAGGTGGTGCCTTAATTATGTACTAGATAGTTGTTGGAGAAATCTAATCGATCTCCCGCCCGCACTATGGACGAAAGGGGGTTCCTTAACCATGTACTAGACAGTTGTTGGAGTAGTCTTGCACCACTTTACTAAGCTATAAAAATAAAAATAAAAATAACTCAACTTAAGATGGTGGTTTTGGAATAAGCCAAAATGTGGCTTCATATAGAATCACTCAATTCGAAATTAGTAAAATTAGCTATGTTTAAAATTAATAAATTTAAGAGCTTAAATCAAAGCAAAGCATGTAATTAGGCCGAATGACATTATAAGTATGTAACGGTTGAGTTGGTCAAAAAAATTTAGTGCATATATTAAAAAAATCGGACTTCAATTTCATTTGTGGTGGATGGTGGAAATTTTTAATGTTTTTCTTTATTTGTCTAGCTACCAGGATTTATAGGCTACAAATTCATTTGAGGAACGAATAAATTTTTGATAAAAATGATTAGAAAAATTTGCATTGGGTAGGGCAAAACAGCATGTTGGCTTCTTGACCGGAAAGCAAGCCATGCACATGGCTCTTGACGAAAAAAAATTATCTCCCAAAAAGAAGGGTATAATTGTCATTCTGATATAAAATCCCATTATGGCAATTTCGTAATAGTATGTAAAGTAAGTATCTCATTTAGTAAATATTCTGTTTTTAAAAATTTCTCGTGCTCCTTATTCTTCTTTCCATAATGAAATTCCCGTTCTCTGTTTAATTCCCAAACCAGAAATTTCGAGATTTCAACATTTTCTTCTGTAACAATTTCTTCATTTTCACATCCCAATCTCATAAAAATCCAATCTTTTTTTTACATTTTAAGTCAATTTGACTGAGTTTTTGCTTCAATTTTGTTGATTCACTAGTTCCTGAAATTTCCACTTTCAGAATTTTTTTTTGTTTTTTGAAATTGAAAATCAAATCTCCATTTTCATAAAATTGGGTTTTTGTTTTCTTCTTCTTTTTGTTAGTAAAGTTAGTGTTTTTATCGAAAAAAGTAAAAACTTTTCTCACATTCTTCTTCTTCTTAAACTCCCTTTTGAATTTAAGAGTTTGATTTCTTCCTTTAATTTTTAGGTCAAAAAAGCTTGAAAAAAATCTGGGTTTTGAAGGGACAAGAAGAATATCATATCAGTTCCAATAAAGTTTCCACTTTTACAATTTTTTACCAATTTTTTGTGTCCTTTGAATTTCTCCCGCTCTGTTTCTTTTACTTTTTACAGTTTCTGATATGATTTTGAGTGTAATGAGATCTCAAAAGAAGATTTTGGTCCAATTGAGTGGTGTTTTTAATCAAAATTGTGTGTTGAATTTTGAGAAGTTGTAGTCATGGGTAGTGGTGGTGGGAGAGTGGTGGAGGTTGTTAGTAGTAAAGGGTGTTCTAAATTGATTGTTGATTTTTCATCTTCATTGAATGCATTGAGGAACTTGAAATTGATTGAATCCATGTCTTCTGTGCCTTCACCGGCTGCATCTGAATGTGGTGGTGGTGGT
This sequence comes from Papaver atlanticum, assembly GCA_023531105.1. Lineage (NCBI taxonomy): Eukaryota > Viridiplantae > Streptophyta > Magnoliopsida > Ranunculales > Papaveraceae > Papaver > Papaver atlanticum. The sequence goes on along the minus strand of JAJJMB010003771.1, from coordinate 363,834 downwards.
GGTAGTCCATTCACTGGTTTGGTCATTTGTGTTACTGGACTATCCAAAGGTATGTATTGATCGTTTAGTTACCGATTTTCGATTATAATGTTTCGATTTGATTAAATTTATTGTCTTCATTGTATGGTTAAATTACGATTTTTCGTATTCGATTGTTGAAATAAATTGAGTGAATGTTGTCTGTAGAGTGGAGGGCTAACTAGCCCTACAATGCTAAACACTGCTAGTGTTGTCTGATTTCCAAGTCCATTTAGAACTACTGTTCCATTGCTCCGTATACCGTATGGAATGTGCATAATCTGAAGTAGTCAGTGCAACAAAAACTAGATGTTATATTGCTCTGTGTCGTACAATTCCGATGTCGTGTGGTTGATTTGTGATATGTTCTACGCTGCTTGCATCAGATGCCTAGTTGCTGTTTCTCTTCATTGTGAAACTTGTACTTAGAATTTTGATTTCTCTTTTGTTTAAGTTGTTAAAGTTGGTCATAGTCATGTCTGATTTCCAAGTCCATTTAGAACTACTGTTCCATTGCTCCGTATGGTATAAGCATAATCTGAAGTGTTCAGTGCAACAAAAACTGGATGTTACATTGCTACATACAATTTTGATGTCGTCTAGTTGATTTGTGCTTTGTTTTGTATCTTCTACATTGCTTGCATCTGATATGTGGTTGCTGTTTCTCCCTCATTTTCTAACATCTATTTAGAAATTTAATTGCTGTTTTGTTCTAGTTGTTAAAGTTGGTCTTATTCATGTCCATGGTTTATAACATGGCAGAAGCGAGAAAGCAAGTTATGAATGCAACGGAAAAGTTGGGGGGTCAATACAGTCCTAATCTGCATCCACAGTGCACTCATCTGGTTGTTCAGATATCCTTTTCCTGAAAATTGTTGGAGACTAACATATATGTGCTTTCTAGATTACAAGCTTATAAACAATGTCAATGTCTTTTCTTATTCTTTAATCTGGTTTCAAGTACCTTTAATCTATGACATGTGAAAAAACTTTGTTCGTTCTGTATCTTCCTTAACCCGTCTTACAGCTTTGGTGGATACTCATACAAATATGAGCATGCTTTGAAGCATGGATTGAGAAATGGCCTATTAGTTGTTACGTTGGGATGGTTTGTAGACAGTGTTAGAAGGAATGGTGAGTGCAATGTTATTAATGTCTACCTAGATTCATTTCACTTCAACAGTTTCTTGTCTATCTTTGTGGAAAAGCATACATGTGGCATCGATGTTCATTTAACAATGAAAGAGTGTGCTTTTTGCAGCTAGGTTGAGTGAATCACTTTATGCTGTTAAAAATGTTATCAAAAATGTTGCGCAATTAGACTTCAATCGAGTAGTTGGATCCAATGGAAGTGAGAAATCCTGTCTCCCTATTGGGGTGCATGAAGTTACTAAACAATCCAGAATAAGTGAGCAGACCCAGTTGCAGCTTGCTGGAAAAGAAGCTTTTAGGAGTAAAGAATCAGTATTTGCAGGCCAATTCATGTATCTTGATTCAAAACTTTCAGCGGAGCTGAAACGTAAGGTACAGTGGTAGGCCCCAATTGCATTAAGCAATTTCCCGAGTTGAAATTTTAAGTTTTCACTCGAGAGTTGTGTTCTCTTAGTATCGTATTTATTTACCTACTTTCACCTCTTTGGAGATTTTTTACAATGGAAAAAATATTCAGCGAAGATAATTGGATATGTTTTCGTAGGTCATTGATGCAGCAACTAGGGAAGGTGCTAAGTTTGTAGATCATTGGTTTGTTGGATGCGGAGCAACACATATAGTATGTGAAGGACCTTCAGTCCAGAAATACTTGGGCCATACGAATAATTTAGTCACTGTAAGTTGTATCCTACTTAGAAAGAAGTTACTTTAATTTTATTTGGCTGGGGACTAATCTCGAAATTTTTCAGCCGTTGTGGATCCTGAAAACAGCAAAGGAAAAATCATCACAGAGACTCGTTCAGTTGTCCACTGACCTAGCTAAGCAAGTGACAGTGTTGCTAGAAGATTTTCAAAATGGCATTTCTGGACAGGTATTTGTTGCCCATTTTATTTGAGTAATTGAGAATTGTATTTGAGTAATTGAGAATTGTCTTCTAATATGCTTACAGAAAGACGGATAACTTTTGGCAATCATATCCGGATTTTCGTAAATTATATAGTGCTTATACTCGTAAAACAGCTCAACTTGGAAATACGGAGTATAACTTTTGTGCTTTGAAGAAGATGGTTACATTACATTATAATAACCTCAATGTTTCAGGATACTGATGGGGTTGATGGTTTCCAACGTGATCCCAAGTCCAGAGAGCGTCAAGCAGGTAGAATAAGCACAGAGAGCCCAGTAGAGAGGCAACAGCTAGTTAGTTTGGCCAAAACTGGGGTTAGAAATCGCCGAGGTCGCCGTATGCAGGTAACTGTAAAAGTCGGTGATACTTTTACTTGAGTGGAGGGCTGTTAATATTGAATGGAGGGGTATTAGAGATAGGCTTGTCTTTTGTCTTTTAGGCAAACTTTATTTTACCTCCTGGGCCTCTCATTTTTTTTCCTTGTTTTCCTAGATGCAGACTTGTCAAACTCCGATTCGTCCAATTACACCTAGCAGCCTTTTAGATTCAATCTGCTGGTCAATATCTGAGCCAACTTCATCTGCTTGTATCTATACGGACTCTTCTGGAACGGAGGATTCTAATGAACAACACACCTCCACGTTCTTTGATGCAAGAGCAGAAGGAAAGGAATCAGAAACTACATTTGAGCATTTCTCTCGTCCTCTAAGAGAAAGGTACCATCTCTGGCAATTCATTATATCATAGAACTGCCGTTTATGTTATTTTGGTGTTCTCCTCTGATATTTCCTGAATGTATTCGTCACCCATACATGTGTGTTCTTGTTCGCGTGCAGTGAGAAATCAGAGTTGGTATTCAAGAGTCATTTTCTTACCATACTGTTCCCAATTGATCGATTTGGGGAGATGGGGCCTTCTTCTAGAACATTTTTCAGCGATAAAGGTTTTGCGTGTTTGCAAGTGTTGGATCATGTTTATGCATTTTATCAGGTACATCCATGAACAATATTCTTAGTTCTCCGTTCCGTGTTCATTCATTCCAAGAAGTAAAAGTTTGATTCCCTCTATCTGGATTCTGCATCCTTTACTTCATTTCCAATAAAGAGAGATTTTGTCATTTGCAGGAATATTTGTCAGAGAATGAAGTAAATGCAGCTATTCACACTGATTCTAGACATGCAGACAAGCTCCGATCAATTTATGCCAGCCAAGAATCTTTCAAGAACGGTATTGTGCAATTCAAACGTATTGATTTCTTAGGAAGTAGACGAAGCTTTGAAATGCTAAAACGTGTTGGTGGAGATAATAATAGTAACGTATACGAGCTATTAATTAGAGCATGAAACTCTTAATATTTTCCTTTCGAAACAAACCATGGCGTGCAGAAAACAACCATGTCGCCAGGCTTACAGGTCGGGGTTTTGAAGTCTGAAATAGTTATAAAGCGTAAGGCAGGGCCTGAATTGAATACAGTAAGTATAATTACCACTCTACAGAATAAGTAAATACCAAAACACAGAAAGAAGGAAACAAAAAGAAATGGGAATTTTCGGGTTTCCTTAAAACTTCTTCCTATACTGTAAATTTTGATATAGGAACCATGTAACAAATTTATATTGCCTTTTACTTACTACTTATATTCGTCCCTGCTGCTAGATGTTCTACCAAGACTTAATTCTAGCCATTCTCTGTTCTTGTTGTCATGCTTGTTCATTTGAATTTCTCTTGTTATTTGTTGTTTTTCTCTCTGGGAGATCATTTTGACCCTTCCTATATACTCTCTGCAAATTCAGATATAATGAGATTTAAGGGAATGAGCAGATAGAAAGGGATTAAATAACAAGAGAAAGTGGTGGTGGGATTGAATTATAAACAGTACAATATACTAGATATTGTCCATTTCCTCGTCATCCCTGTTTAGAAAAACTTCTTTTATTTCAAACGAACTTGTGCAAGGAATGATTAAACATAACATAAACTGTAAAAAGATTATGCTAGATATGGAATTGCTTTAAGACACCTAGAAAGGTGCAAACAACGACAAGAGTGATCACGAAAACCAAAAGCTCAAAAAAAAAACTACACAAAAATCAACTCAGTTCTCTTCTTATCCTCTCTTTCTTATCTTCACCGACCAAATAATTTTCATCTGTTCTCTTTGAATCTTGCTTGATTTGGTCCTTTATGGATTAAATTGAGTAAGATTCATCTGTAATTATTGTAATTAGTTATAAATAGGGTTTCTTTTAGTGTTGTTTTTCCTTTTCCATGAATAATCGTTCGGTGGTGCACCTCTTTTTAGATCTATTCTAAATCTATAGTTTAGATCTTACAAATGGTGATTTTTTGGGGTTAATATCTCGATTCTTCATGTTTTGATGGTGGTGGCGGTAATATCTCGATTCTTCATGTTTTAAAGCGCTAGAGATTGTCCTTCCAGCGTGCGTTTGTCATAGAAGCGTCAACGGCTGAATCTGGACAGCTAGAAACTCTTGTGATCTAACGGCTATAATTTTTGAGTTCTATAAATACTCCTCATTTCAACTCCAAATTCACACATTCTACACATTCTTCACTCTCAAATTATCTACAAAAATGCCTCCCTGAGTCTGTGGTGTTAGATTCACTAAACAAGAAGATTTAGCTATTTGTAGAGCCTTCGTTTTTCACACACAAGATTCTGTCATGAGTAATGTAGCCGATTCGACCGAAATTACAGAATGTTCACCACTGAAACTGGGAACATCCATGGGCATGATTCTCACGGATTGCAGCATCGTTTTAGTGTAATTAGTATGAATGTATTGGAGTTCGTCGCCCAACTAATGGAGAATCACCAAAATAAGCTCAACGGTGAAGCCGAACATGAAGTGTTGCCCAGAACTCTAGCGATGTGGCAAGCATCTCACCGCGGCCGTCCTTTCGACTTCCATGCTTGTTTCAACATTCTTAGGGTGCTCAACAGATACGATCCCTACATCGCCCTAGGAATTCCACCACCCGCCGAGAATTGAAGCCTATGTAGTAGTTGTTTTAATGTAATGTATTTCTTTTATTCTCATGTATGATGTGGGAGTTCAATGCAGTATGTTTTTATTTATGAAATTGTTGGTGCAATGTTTAATGGAGGAAAAATTTAAATTACTTGATATTGATGGTTTTAGATAATCATAATAACACAAAATAAACAACAAATTAAATAACATAATACCGTAGTTAATCGATTTGTCCTTCAACTTCAATCAGCCCACTCCACCAAAAAACACTTAGGACATTCCCAGAAATGCCTTCCATATGTGTCTTCTTCATAAGAAGTCCGCAAATGCATAAAAGTCTTGCAATCGGGCTTTGAGCATGCACAGATTCTCTGTGGACAATGTTTGTATTCGTGATCTCCATATCCACAATGCTTGCAGTGTAATAACTCCTTCTTCAATTTGGCTTTAAGTTTGAAGTTTTTGCAGAGTGTTGCAATCTTTTCTTCTTCTTCCTTTTTAATCTTCATAGCATCATCTAGCATATGTGGTTCCTCTGGACAGTTGGGATCTTGACATTGCAAATACCTGAGCTTTTCCGGTTGTGATTCAATCACCATTCTGATGCGTGAACAACCTTCCCGCGGACACTTTGAATACATCCAAGGGCATTGCATAAGACTGTGGTTATCCATGAAACATAATGGACAAACCTCTTTTGCTTCGACACATAATATTTTCTTCGCTTTTCCTTTAGAAAACATGGTGGATGTTGGGAAATAAATCTGTTGGTTTGGTTGAGAGGCCACCCCTAGTGTTGTATTTATAACAAAAAAATAGGCGTTGGTAATTCAAACGGGCGCTTAAAGGAAAGTCGCGCGGGTTTACTAAAAACGCGAACTCATATGGTATTCAAACGGGCGCTTAAAGGAAAGCCGCGCGCGGTGTTACTTCAAACGCCAACGGCTAAATTTCCAATGACTCGATTTTGTTTCTCGACCTATAAATTTCTTTCCTCACATCTCCAAAATCACATCTTCTTCTTCTTCTTTTTTTCTAAAACTCTTGATCCCTCTCACTCTCCAGAAATGTCTGTTAGAAATCGTGGTCCCAAGTTTACTGAAGAAGAGGATATAACTATATGCAAAGCATATTTTTTCATAGGGTAATCACTGGTATGGCCTTTCATCAAGACACTTATTTTGGGAGAACGTTTTTTCAATGTTCGTCTCACTGACGGGAAACCCAGGAAACCGAGATGCTCGTCGATTAAGTGCTCGTTTTTAATCTATTAGGCTTTCAGTCCAGCCATTTGTTGCTCTGGTAATGGAAATTGATCGAGAAAAGTTCATCGGTGTAACTGATGTAATTTTAAAGTGGTAAGTAAGGTTGTCGTTCACTCGGACTTGTGAAGATTCGAGTTTTTAAATTTAATAAAAATATATACAAAAATATTAAACAATGGTGAGAGGTACTAGGATTCGGGATTCCACCGAATTCAAAACATAAGGTTCAATTATTAATTCTTTGACAATTTTAGCTCAAGAAAGACAAGGACTCTATTTTTGCCTAGGTAGATTCTCAAAACATTGATTGTAAATCCTAAGCATGATGTATCAAAACACCTAAGCTAAGCATACATCATCAAATTAAATGACAACCAATTAATTCAAATCATATTTTCAATTAAAATTAATGCAAAAGTCTTAAAAAGAATTAATAAAATTACCCCAAGTATGATATTCGTCTTCCTCCGTCATCCTAGTGTTTGGGTTTAGCTCCTCATGGTAAAAACATGCTCAAAAGATAGAAACATGGCTCAAAAGGTGTTTTTATTGAAGAGAAATAATAATACAGCGAATCTGCAACGCTTTTATGGCGTTACAGAATCACCGATACAACTGAAGTGCTGTTAATAAACAAGAATATAAGACTGCTTATGCGACGGTTTCGTGTGGGTCGATGTTCTTCGTGTTCTTCGCGACTGTTCAGTGTGCGTCTTATGTTCTTCGTGTTCTTCAGCTCCGCACCAGCAGAAAACAGCAGCAGGTAACTTTCTGTTCGTCTTGATTTCTCACTCCTCAGCCCTCCTAAGCTACCCAAACTCTACACACCCATTATATATGACCCAACCAATCTATTTATATCAAAAATCGCGATTAAATCTCTCCAAAATCTTCCGAAATCTCTTTCTTTCTCTTCACGTCAAAGTTGCGGCAATTTCTTGTTTTAGAATTTCCACGCATATCTGGGCTTTCCTATCGATTCTAAACTCTTCCTTAGATATATATTTAGCTTTGGGGAGAAAATCTTGCCTTTAATCTCTCTAAAATTTCCTAAAATCGGTTACACACGTGACTTTCCATATTTATCTGTTGAGATCAAAACCCGTCGATTGAGCCCAGTTTAATCGATTTAAACACCCATGTTAGATTCCTAGACCCATAAGGAGTCTACCCTATGAAAATTAGAGGTTTAATCGACCTCAAACACCTCTAAAAATCCATCACCAAATCTGCCAGGAAACACGTTTTTAAGTTTTTGGTTTCCCGCCCAAATTCAGAATTTGAACTGAAGGGGAAGGTTACCCCTTATCCGATGGTCGCCCCTTATCCGTTGCTGGAGTCCGCATAACACTTGTCCCTTGGGTTGCATTCATCAACTTTTCGAGCCAATTTCGCCACAAAAGCTTATTTCTCCAAAAACACCTACAAAGAGATAAAATACCAAAATAAGTACAAAAATGGGTACTAACATTATACACAATAGAGATGAAAATAGACACATAAATGCGTCTATCAGTAACTTAAGATGAAGTGATCCAAACAACTCTTGATAATTGGGAGGAAGCTCACGGCAAACCTTATCGTTACGAAGCGTGTTTTAGAATTCTAAAAGATGGTCCATCTCAAGCACATCGTTACTGCACTCGAATGACACTCCCTATCTTTACAATGGAAGAAGATGTTACTCTTGTTCGATGTTGGATACATCGTTTGATGAGGCCAATGAACAGTGATTATTTCTGGGAAAGAGTATTGGGACATTTTGTAGCATCACGGAACGAAACCATAAGAAACACTAAGAGCCTAGAACTAAGAATTGCATTCATCACTAAGGAAGTCAGACATTATACGGAAGTTTTGTGGATGGTTCACCGTAGCTATTCTGGATTATCAAACGAAGAACTGGTGAGTATCTTACCTTTGTCCTCACTGATCAACTGCATTATAAATATCTGAACTTGTTGTTTATCTATTTTACAGAAAACCATCGCTCAGACCAAGTTTACTGAAGAAAGCGGAAGAGAGTTTAAGCATTTTGAATGTTATGAACTCTACAAAGAGAATGTCGCTGGATTTGATGTAGTTTGATGTTTTTGTTGCGGTTTATTAAAATGTAGTTTGATGTTTTTGTTGTGGTTTATTAAAATGTAGTTTGATGTTATTTGCAAGTTTAAATTGTAATAAATTTCGCTTAATCTGAAGTGGAAATCTATAATTTAAAATCTAATTATTTTCATTCATTGATGCCAATTCTTTTACAAGATATAAACTTAGGCAAATAAAACGTACTAAACAACTTCAATAAAAATCGAGTACAAGTTTTGGCCTCCTGTTTATCTTCATTTGACGTATCTTCCATTCAACGCGCTCTTTGACAGTTTCTCCTTTGTTTTTGAATTTTTTGTTGTTAACTTTCAAAACTGGAGCTCTTCTTTTCCTTTTAGCGGAACATTTTCTTGGAGCAACTTCAAAAACTTGCACTTACCTCTTAAAATTTTCAATCTTTTTAAAACTCCCACATATCTTAGAAACAGCAGCTTCAAGTTTTGAGAAATAAATTTTAGAAGAGAAAATTCAAGAGAAGTGAATTTTGGTGTGAGTGAATTGTTTGAAATTGATGGTAATTTATAGAGGTAAAAAGTGAATTTTGAAATTTAAAAAACTACCCGTTGGCGTTTTTGCTACAAACGCCAGCGTCATATGTTAAAGCGCCGCGTTGAAGCTTTGAGCGCCATCGCTTGTTATACCAACGCCGGCTCGTTACCTACAAACTCCAGCGTTTGTCTCTCAGTCGCGCGCTTAGTTATCTGATGCCCAGTGCTTTACCATAGTGGAAAAATCAGTTTGGCCATCCACCTGGCTCAACAAAGATATGGGTTTGTTGATTCCCATAGGAATTGACCTTATGTCTCGGTTTGGCTTCTTTAGTTGTCTGCAATATGGATGCTAGTTGTCCCTAATGATTTGCTCTGGGGATTTCCAATAGTATGGATTTCCAATTGGTATTCAGTAGAAGCTTGTCGATTTATGGGTCGTCGTTATGGCAACTGGTTTACTTTGTTATGGGGTCTTGTAACGTTGCTCTCTAGAGCTTTCGTTTAATGGAATATATCCCCTTTGTTCAAAAAATAAATAAAATAAAACGACAAGAGTGATCAGATCACTCAATAGGCTTTGCTTTCATATACTGATTGATAGGTTCATTACTTTCTCTTGAACCTAGTTAGTAAGTTCACGAATGATTCGCGAATTTTTCCGTATCACGAATTTTACCGCCTTATTCGCGTCGTTTGCAACTCCGAACCCAAGACGCGTATTATATGGCTTTCCCGGATTATTTACGAATCGTTCACGAACTTTACGTATCCCAAATAATTCGTCCGCTTAATTCGCCAGAAATTCTTTAGCTTTTACGTTTTCAAAGGCCCCACTTTTTGGGCTTTACTGCCTCCCGAGCATACACAGCCCAATATTAGACATTGTTGTAACTTTTATGAAACAAAAATGACTGAAGAGATTTGAAGGTGAAGGTGAGAGAGATCTCAAACTCACTAACCAAGCATCTAAACCACTATACCACGTCCTCTTGGATGACTAATGTTGGATATATTATTAATATTATCATATTAAGTTTATTTTTTCTTTAAATAACTCACAAATATGCATAAAAATTAGTCTATGTCCTTATAAATACTAATTATTTATTATATATAGATACCGAATTTTCAGAGCCGAACTCACATTTATAAATCGAATTATACACGTACATATGCCGTTCCGAATTACTGAAAAATCATGTCCCGTTGACCGAATTTGGGTTTTACAAAACCATATAATACTCATACGTTTGCCGTTCCGTACATTTGCCGAATCCCGAATTGCTAACTAGGCTCTTGAATAGATGTTTCGGGGTAGTACTATAATTTTTTGTCGGATTTGTGGTGGACCTGTACATGTAACTTCCACAATGCTTTCATTAAGTGCTACCAAAAGGTCCAAAATAAAACAAGAGAAGAAAATGAATCTCCCGACTAAAAATAAAATAAAACAAGGGCCGATTACAAAATGGTCCAACTTTTATTAATTCATTTACAAAGAACGCGCGATTGGGGAATACTTGAACTAATTGGGGGATATAGATTATTTCCTCCAACCAATAGTGTCTGCTAAGGGGTGTTTTTTGGGGGCGAAAATACTAAAATACCCTTTGGTTAATTAAAAACATTATCAAAAGACTATACCACCCTTCTCACAAAATAAAAAACTTAAAATCAAAATAAAAAAACCAAATCAGTTATCCCCCATTTCCATTGAGTGCCGGCACACTCGGTTAGGGTTAGGTTTTGAAAAAAAAAATTCCTTCCATCTTCTTCTTCATCGTTCTTCGTCGTCGATTAATCGTCGATTCAAAAATATCTTCGTCGATTACCCGAATCTATCTATAACCATGCCTCCACGAAAGAAATCAAATGCCCAATCGAATTTCAAAATCGATTGTTCAACAAAAACAACAAGAAAGGATGTGATTGATGTGGAATTGCTTTTCCTTGTGAAGCCATCAAAGCGTCCTCGAGTGTTGATTCGGAATACATGAGAGTCAAGGGCATCATCCGATGATCAAAGAGGTAATGAAAAAATCATGATTACGTAAGCTTTATGTACTGGTCTGCACGTGATTGACATAAAGTATCTATAAATTTTGTCGGCATGTTGTCCACATCAGCTGCTCTTGAAGTCTTATAAATACGCTTTTCCTGGTTGTTCAAAATTCATTCGTTTGTGTTGAATCTCTTTTTTTTTTTTTTTTTTGATTATCTAGTTGGCGGAGCAGTCAGTCCCTAGAATTCCTTCTCCGGTGTTGGTTCTCAGGTAAAATATGTCACTTTCATTTTTCAACTAAATTGTAATTTTGAGTGATTGTTGAAATATCGATCTGGCTTATAGGGTATGAACATGGGGCGTTCAGAACATCTAGGGGAGTAATCCAGTTCGAAGAGGAGGAGGCATCCGGGTGGGCATGGTGGTTCCGCCTCGAGGTATCCCGATACTGCGTTGCCTCTTGCCATCGGTAGTCCGAATTCTTTAGTTGGCCAAGCGACTTGGTTCGATTTCAAAGGGAATGTGGCTGCTGTTGTAGCTACTTATGCTCACTTTGTGCCAGTTTACAACTTCCATGTTGCTCCGGAATTGAAAGATTATTATAAGGAGGTTGTGGAGGAGCATGGCCATGTAGCGACGACGGAGGTGCTTTCGGATCGCAATAACTTGATTTCCAGCATATCCACTTTGGTTTCCGTTGCCAAGGAGATGGCCGAGATTGGTGATAAGTGTCCTTCCGAGACAACTCTCGAGACATGGAGGGGAAGCTTCGTTCTGCCGAAGCTGTTGAATTTCAACATGGGATGGATTAAGGCGTTGTTCAAAAGCCTATAGGAAAAAAGGGCGACTCGGCAGTTGGTTTTGCCTTGTGAGATTACCAGTTTGAAGGAGGAGGTTAAGGCGGAAGCGCAAAAATTGAAAGATCAGCAAAAGGAGCAGATCCGTATAACTACCGATGCGTCTAGGATTGCAGCGGACGTTGCAACGACCTCGATGAGGCTAAAGTCAAAGCAAAAGGAGTTGGAGGACAAGGAACTTGAGCTGGCTAGTTTTACTTAGGCTATTTGTTCTTGTTTTTACATCTTCTCTTCTTAAGAATATTGTGTGTTTTGGATTTTCCTTCTTTTCTTCTCCTTTGTTTTCGGAGGACAGAACGTATCATGTTTGCACTTGTTTATTTTGTGTTGGATACTTCATTTGATTCTTGCTGCTTCTATTGCATCTCTTCCGTGTTGCGTTAGGTAACTTTCGTTATTCTCGAAGTAATTATTGTCTCGATCATTGTGTTGGAGTTAAAAAATAGATTGGTTTCTGTTATCTTAATTATTTTATCCTCTTTGATTTGCTTTGTTAAGCATAGGTATGTCAACCAGTATTCGGTTGGTTTTGGAGGTATCAACGCTCTTTAAACTGAACACTGTGTTAGAAATAGCCCTTGGTCATTTCGAGCTTGTTACAACTGAACATCAAGAGTGGCTTGTGAGTTTGGAGATGTCCATGACGAAGGCATGGCAAATTAAGACAGTCGCGGATGGACGCCCTCTGCCTTGAGCGTAAAGCTCAGCGGATAAAAGCTTCTTTCCTTGTTCAGGATATTAAGGCTGCTTTGCGTCGCTCGAGAAGCGCATTATCTTAAGCTCAGGCTGAACTGGATCTGTATGTCTAGTTCTTAGTTTGTAGGGTGTCGAAACCCATTCGTAGTTTTGGAGCTTAATCTTTTATGTATCACTTGTTTTCATACAAGCTTAAGGAGCTATCTCGTTTTTGAGCTGAATTTCCGAAGTTTGGTTATAGATATGGATTCTTTTTGATCGTAGGTTTTAGCTTATGAAACTCATGTCTTTTGAGACAGAAAGGTTATAATAATTGTGATATTATCATATAGTATTGGACTCGGGTATTTTTGTTTGAAATCGCGTCATCGGGACTCTGTACTTGTCATAAATTTAATCCTCATTTGATGTCATTACATGGGCTTGATCTTAGTATATAATCATCGGACTCGGGTCCTTTTCATTTTGAATTGTAATTATTAAGGTATGACACCTTTTAGGTCGAGGTCATATCCGATGTCATGTGCATCTTTTGTATGAGTTTAACCTTGGTGTTTGATATCGGATTTAGGATTCCTCTCATTTTGATAGCCTCTGGGCTTTTCACTTTTTTAAAGGTCTAAGTCACAACCGATGTTGTATACATCTTTTGTATGAGCTCGATTTTGGTGTGTGTGATTAAGTTGCAATCCTTCTTGAATTGAACTTCTGAGGATAAGATTGTTCATTTACGAACTGTTTCATAATCCTTTTGGTGTTTCAGTGCACCATTGAAAGTGTGATTAAGAAAAGATTGAAAGGGAAAAGATGAAGTCTGTTATTAAGTGGCATTGTTGCTTACACAAGTTGGTATGAGTATTCGTTTATTATTCTGTAAGCCCCATGCAGTCCCCTCATATTCGGTATGTCTGCCTGGAGGTCTTATTGAAGGCTGTATTTCGAGTTTTTCTAAACCTTTTGAGTTAAGCGTTTGTAGACATATCCCTCGGCCGGGCGGGTAATTTTCCGGAATTGTCTTCGCTCATCCTTGTGGACTTATGCTCTCTTAGTGGAGCTACCTTCAGTTGGATTGGCATATGTAGTCACCCAATCGGGAATTGGTGTTGAGTAAATGTGTGTGACCATCTCACTTGGTTCACTAAGCCCATTATAGAACGTTGCTTCAGCCAAGTGCGCTTCCTCGGTGGTGAAAGGATCTACTGAGGCAGAGACACGTTTCTGCTTCCCCTTGAGGATGAACTTAATACATTGATGGTAATTGTAGAGGGTACAATCCCGTGTTTGTGTATCCAGGGCCTGTCAAAGAGCAAATGGTAAGTTGGATGTACGTCCATGACGTAAAATGGTTCACTAGATCGGATATGGCCCACTTGAATTTCTAGTTTGATGGTGCCGATGGTTTGTTGTGTGAGACCACCAAAACCTTGAATTCGAGTAGAAAACTTGTTGATATCTTCTTCTTTAATTCCGACACTTTCGGAAATGTGCAAAGGGATTAAATTGAGCGACGCCCCCGTATCTACAAAGGCTCTCTTGAATTTGTGCTTGCGGATTCCTGCAGTGACATATAGCGGCCGCATATGGTTGCAGTCCACTGTTCGATCCTTTTCCGAAAAGGTGATGACGTCAGTGGGTAATGGGTATTTGCAATCCTAGTACTGATTGACTCCTTCATTTGCTGCTATTTTGGTTAGTATGACCGCGGTAATTTGACGTTTTTCAGCTGCGAAATTTAGTGTGTTAAAGAAGTCTGCGAATAATGGTTTCTTCGCGACGGTGGCTGCAATATATTCATAGTTGTCTGCTTCGGACACAATAAAAACTTCCTTAGTCTGGTCTTCGGCTCCTTCGTGTGTGATCATGAACACTTGTTTTGGTAATGGATTCTTTTGAATATGTGTGTCTGATCCGAAATCAATCTCTCCTCTTTGTTGTCTGTTATGTATTTTCCATTTAAATATTCGACAATTCCTTGTTGCATGATCGACCTTTTGGTGATAATGGCAGTATCTAGCATGACGTTTATCTTGTTCTGTCGGCTCTTTTGCAGGAGATGGAAGAGTTTTATCACCGTATTTTCGCCATTCTTCTAGGAGTTCGATAGCAATTTCTAATGGACATGGGAAGTCGGGTGGTTCCACTATTTCGTCAGATGAGTCACTGCTCCTTTTGTATCCTTTTCCCTCTCTAAAGTTTGCTGACCGCTTGCCATATCTGGCATTGACCTCTTCTTTAGCATAGGCCACTGAGTGTCCCCATTATTTAGCTCCTAATGTTTTTAAATCTGCCGCATCGTCGGCTCGGGAACATGCATCTTCGAAGTCTGTGAAGGTTTCCAATTTGACAGAAGCTAAGATTAAACTGAGCTCTGTAGGTAATCGACTGATGCCAATCTTAACTAGTTCCTTCTCGGGAATTTTTACACTGCTACGTAGACATTCTGCTCGAAAACTCCTCGCAAAGTCCAAGTATTTGCTACCTGACTTGTACTTGTGGTTGCAGATATCCAAAATTGTGATTTTCTTTTGTCGGGAATATAATTTCTTCGTAAATTTGGTCCGCATCTCATTCCAAGACGAAATGCTCTTTTCTTCCAATCCCACGAACCATGTGAAGGCTGCACCAGTGAGTGATTTACCGAATTCCCTGAGACAAATGGAGTCGTTCGTGGCATGCTCGTTCAGACTCATGAGTGAAAAGATGAGGGTACCCAAATATACCTCAATATAAAACTTTTCCACCTATAAGTCCTTTCTCCGAAAGTGATTGTCTATAGAACGAGTCGAGACAATACAATTAATCGGTTCACACTTCGTGTGATCGTCTATGGATACGAGATCGAGACAATACGATAACAAGATAACTTGTGTGATTGACTATGAATACAAGATCGAGACAACACAACAACAAAGTATTTTTACTTGATAAATGGTTCGGACATAACCAAACAGAATAGGATTACTATCAAGTAATAGGAATTAATGTTTGTGTATTTAACTTCTAATTATAATAAAAACAATTATAATTGCGGAAATAGAAAAGTAAAAGACACAACAAGATTTTGTTAACGAGAAAACCGCAAATGCAGAAAAACCCCGGGACCTTGTCCAGAATTGAATACTCTCAGGATTAAGCCGCTATAACAAATCAAACCAACTTCGTATAATTGAGACCAAGCAACTAAACCTATAGTTCACCTAGTTCCGTCTTTATCCTTGCGCCTCCAACTTGTTAATAAGTCACGCACTTGGAATATTTCCTTTGGTTCGTATTCCAAACAGTAAAGAAACAACAAATCTGTTCGGTAACAACTCTTTTCAATCAAGTTCATAAATTTACTTCCTTTAAACGAATGTAAAACATTGTTTCCTAGGACGAAATCTTCACCTAATACTCATACATAATCACAATAGCATTCAAACGATTATGTCGATGTCTTATATACGAAGTTAAAAAGATAAGCGTTATACTTTGTATTGTATTCCTTAATACTACGTCTAAATAGAGTATAATCATTCATAGTTTCGCAGTTTTGTTTTCAATATGCACGACTTGAAAGATACGTTAGGGAATGAAATAGTTCAAGTCAAATATTACTAACCTAAAGTGGAAGGATGATGTCGTCATTGTAGCTCCTTACTTCTTCACATTCTTCAAGTCTTCACGTAATACTTGTAATGTCTCATATCCTAATACTTTCAAGCTAACCTATACGAAGTTGACTCTAGCATATAATCAAGCGACTTTTTAAATGAGTTTTGATTCACTAAAATATGACAACCAAACTTGACATACCAACGCTTGGTGGGTTCAACCGAGCTATGCTCTAACAATCTCCCCCTTTGTCAATTTTAGTGACAAAACTCTTACATCATATGGATAAACAAATTACAAAAATTCATTACACATACGCTTGATTCCCAAATTCAACAGCACAATAACCTGTATACATTCAATCCATAAATGCCGTTGTTGACATTATAATAACAAAGCTAATACTCCCCCTAAAGGTAAGATAGGTAGATTTTCAATCCGCACATCTTTGTTCTTCCTTTTGTAGTTGAGATAACCACAAACATCAATATGATATGTTACTCCCCCTTAGTCTATGATTTACTCTTTCGTTAGATAAAACGTTTAAGCACCATTGTCCTTTCCCTTAGTGATACCAATCAATATAAATCAATACCAGTATCACTTGTTTACTCCATATATTTCTCCCCCTTTTTGTCACAAAATGACAAAGGTACGAGAAAATAAAAGACAAACCGAAAGGATCTTACAAATCTTAAAAGAATTGCAACCTGTAAGAGTTAAGCACGAGGGTTCCACACACCATTTTTGATAACCAATATCAAAACCGAAACTACTAAGTAATTTTGTTTTGATATGTTACCAAGGAAACAATTGCCCGAAGCAATTTTCCCTAATAGTTTAGCAAATCAAAAATCGACTAAGCACCTTAGTTCCTTTGCTAAACCGATTGCACAAATACAATCGCTTGTTCGATAAGACCAAAATAAAGATAACTCTATTTTTCTCACCAGGTTCTAATTATCCATATAACTTAGACCTTTCACTTTTAAACAAGACAAGTACTAGGTTAGTTGACTAGCATTTCTTGTTAAGGCATTCGATTATACTTGAATAACCGAAACCTCCACTTTGATAAGTCTAACTAAGATCAGAATTAACTTAGTTTCTCTTATCTGGAATCAAATTGGACTAAACAATTCATTCCGAAAACCTATTGTTTTGTTAATCCATAAACAATTCATACAAACCAAATAAATCAACTTGCATAATTATTTACCTCAACCGGAAGCAATTAAAAAAACATAGAAATTAAAGCAACACAATTGCACCGAAATTTTGTAAGCCTAAACGATTGATACCATACAATAAAGCAAGATAACAATAGTTTTTCTTAACCGGAAACAATTGAATCACACACACATCCATACACAAACAATGGAATAAAACATCAATTGTGCCGAAATTTTGTTAAGCAAAAGCAATAAATATACGCAATAAGATCATGCTTTTATTAAACAGGAAAATGATTAACTAACAAAGTCGTTACCTCAAATTTTGCATCCTCTTCTCCAATATGTTTGCATCTCGTTTCCAGGGAGAATTGATATCGAAATATCATTATGTTGTCATCCTCATGCAAGACAAAAGAACAACAACAACCAACCTTACCAGAGAAAAGTTAAAAACCGGTTTTAACTATTGCAAGCAAAAGTTGAAACCCCGAAACACATATGCTTTTATGCTAAACCAAACGATTCAACATATTGTGACTTTTTCACATATTGTTTCAATCAGAACCCCTCATGATCCTTTGATAACGCCTACCAACATGGGCTAGAACTTAATCCTGCTAAACCAAAAAGTCACCCAAACCATAAGGGTTCTCACAATATGAGATCGAATATCAAGGTTATGAAAACCGAAATCAAACATCCCATAAACATACATAGCAATAAGATAAAGCATTCAAGCACAGACTATGTAAACCAAAAACTATCACAAGAAAAATTATAAATCAATAATTTTATTCGTAATAAGATAGTTTTATTCATAATAGACTCTAAACAATTATTGAACGGAATCAAAAACGGATGTCTATTTTCTTTTTATTCTTGAAACTCTAATTTTATCCTTTTAGAGTTTCCTTCAAAGTTAAAGCCGGATCAGAAGATTTCACAGGATTCCAATCATCTTCTATGATTACTAGTCTTGATTCAAGACTAATAACAGTGTCATTGACTTCCTTTACTTCCTTTCTCAAATCCTTTTCCATTTTCCTTACTTCACACAAAATTAGATCTAATTTTAGTGAAAGGTTCTTGAGAAGATTATCATTGATCGAAGAGATTTCTTCATTAGGAACATCTTGCTGAAGTTCTGGAGATGAATCGGAATCACCATCAGAAGATTCGAGACGAAGTTTCTTGTTAGGGAACAATATAGTCCATATTTTTTCGGTTTTGCAAGAGTTGCAGCTAGAGGTAGACATTCTGTCAAATCTCTATAAAAATGAAGTAAGAGGTCTTCCCTCTTATAAGTTCGAGAACTTTTTTTTTTTTTCAAAATCTTTGAGAATATTATTTCAATTAAATTCTTAACCGAAAAATAATTTTCAGAAATATTTTTATCCAAATATTTACACTTATATCCTTACTGTATACTTTTGAGGGTAACAAGTAAGGATCCATGACAACTAGTTAGGTCGTCATTTTTCAGTTGTTGAATTTTCTTCCCTTGAAGATTTCAACATTCTTACAGATTTGAGGAGACATTATGTTTGAACTTTTGGGTTCAACCCTTGATCTTGATGTAAGATCTTGATGTTCGAAAATCTTATTCTCCCTTTTAGAAGAGATTTTTGATCTACACTTAGATCTTGAATTTTCGGTTTTATACAGTCTTCCTCTCTGTTTAGTATCAGGACATTTCCATTGATAATGACCTCTTTGCTTGCACTGGAAACAAACACCAGAAGTATTACGGTTTCTGGATCTAGATTCCTCAAATTTATTTAGCCTTGCCTCTTTGCCTTTTGATGCATTCATACCAGTTGATGACTTTCCAAAGCAATTGAGTCTATCTCTCAGTTTCTGATTTTCTGCTTTTAATTTCCTTATCTTATCTTGACAATATTTAATGTCGAGAATGAGTTTAGATACTTGTACCTTTTCGGAATATTGTGAGACCTCGATTTTCTCCAGTCGCTTTTTAAATTTTTCTTTACATTCAGAAAGCTCCGTTTGAGTTGATCAAGCGATGATTTTATTCCAATGATGTTAGATTCAAGAAGGTGAGTTCTTTTATACTTACATGGAAACATTTCTTTGAAAATCGAAGAGGTAAACTCTTCTTGAGTATCTAGAGTTGGAAGGATTTCAGAGTCATAGACTTCTGCAATGGTTGGAACATTATCTATCGCATCAGCTTGATCATTCTCATTAGGACAATAATCAAGTGTGGCAGTGTAAGCATTTCTCTTCCACTGTGTATCCTTGGTTGGACAATCTGGAGAAATATGACCAAACCCTCTGCACTGTAGCATTGAGGAATAATATCATCCTCATCCCAAATGTCTTTATGTTTATGTGAAGGAACATGTTTTACTTTTGACACAGGTGATTCTCTTTTTCGGTGTCTCAACAATTTCTTGAATCGTTGAGTAATAAGAGACAAATGATGATTTAGTTCAGCTTCATCTTCAGCAGTTCGATTTTCCTGATCTTGAGAGTTTTCCAAATATTGAGTCGGAACCTTTTTTATGGCTTTGTAGGCCAGATTGTCTTTTTGTTTAGATAGATACTCCTGATCAAATATCTTCAGTTTTCCAACTAGGGAACTTCTAGATAGAGAAGAAAGATCATTAGCTTCAATGATTGCATGCTTTTTAGAATCGTATCTAGACGGCAACGATCTGAGAATTTTGCATACTATATCCTTTTCAGAAATATTCTTTCCAAGAGAGAAAGAAGCATAGATTATCTCAGAGAGTTTAATATGAAACTCTTCAAAAGTGTCGTTGTCATCCATTCGAAGATTTTCCCAATCGGTCATAAGAGTTTGAAGTCTAGCTTCTTTCTCTAATGTGTTTCCTTCGAATACGATCTGAAGATTATCCCAAGCTTCTTTAGAAGTTTGACATGTTGATACATGATGTTGTAGATCACGACTTACAGCATGTATAATAGCATTTAAACCATCTGAATTCTGCTTTGTAAGAGCCTTTTATTCGTTCGAAAAATCTACTAAGAGTTTAAACTCAGTTTCTGAATTTTCTATCTTCGGACGAATATAACCATCAACGACTAATAGCCATGTATTAAAGTCTCGTGATTGAAGAAAAGATCTCATAGAAGATTTCCACCATAGATAGTTTGTTCCGTCAAATCTTGGAGGTACGTTAATTAAAGTCGATTCATGAGAACTCGAGTTCATTCTCATAGGTTGGATCGCACCAAACACAGATTGTTAGATCTTTTCGTGTTTGCCTGCTCTGATACCAATTGAACAGACGAGGGTACCCAAATATACCTCAATCTAAAACTTTTCCACCTATAAGTCCTTTCTCCGAAAGTGATTTTCCATAGACCAAGTCGAGACAATACAACTAATCGGTTCACACTTCGTGTGATCGTCTATGGATATGAGATCGATACAATACGATAACAAGATAACTTGTGTGATTGACTATGGATACAAGATCGAGACAATACAACAACGAAGTATGTTTACTTGATAAATGGTCCGGACTTAACCAAACACAATACGATTACTATCAAGTAAATAGGAATTAACGTTTGTGTATTTTATTTCTAATTATAATAAAAATAATTATAATTGCGGAAATAGAAAAGTAAAAGACACAGCAAGATTTTGTTAACGAGGAAACCGCAAATGCAGAAAAACCTAGGGACCTTGTCCATAATTGAATACTCTCAGGATTAAGCCGCTATACAAAATCAAACCAACTTCGTATAGTTTAGACCAAGCAACTAAACCTATAGTTCACCTAGTTCCGTCTGTATCCCTGCGCCTCCAACTTGTTAATAAATCACGCACTTGGAACAATTCCTTTGGTTCGTATTCCAAAAAGTAAAGGAATAACAAATCTGTTCAGTAACAACTCTTTTCAATCAAGTGATATGAGTTCGACAAAAGCCTCTTCCGTTTATCCCAATAAAATCCTTTGTCAGGTTCTTAGATCTATCCAATAACAACTACCAAATTAATTGTCAAGATTTTGCAATCAATACTTTGAATCACAAAGAATTGTATTTATGCCGATCTACTCAACTAATCAATCCAATCTATCACAAAGATAAACCGATTATAGTTTGATCCTCTTTACCCGAAACAAGTATTGTGCACACCAAAGATTATGAATCCAAATCAGAAATCTTCTTCGTCTTCAAATTTTCTTAGATCTTCAATAACCAACTGCACACAATCAACTTGAATCTCTTGTGATCAATCACACACAGAACGGAGACTGTTAACAATGGATTATCACAAGACGTCTTTAGATCTACAAACAATCTAAAGATCCCCGTCGAAACTTCGATCTAGTTTGAGTGAATCTTATATCAGAAGAGAAGATTCTCAAGCATAAGCAAACTAGATGCAATCAAAGTTCAACAACCGTTAGTCAATAAAATCAATCGAAAACTAAGCGGCCGTAAGAGATTTCGCCTAATTAGGTTACTTTCCTCTCCGAATAGGCGGCTCCACCGGTAACAACACAACTAGGTAGTTTTGCTGGCTCTGAGGATTAGTTTGCTCGAAATGCAAACTTTGATATTTATAGACCAAGGAAGTTTGGACACCAAGGAATTTCCAAAACCGAAAATATTCTCAAGATATGCAATATATTCTAAATTCGGTTTCCATAATTCCTGGAAATGCTTTGTCCAAATGTTGACCGGAATCTCACTAGAAAATCTCCAATTAGTAAATGCACATTACTAATTTTTATTTTCCAAATATACAATCAAAAACCTTAATTAAAAGATTCTCAATTTATTTTTGATCCGGGATTCTCCTTTAGCTATTAAGAAATATCTTTGAACAATAAAAGATAAGCGTTACTGCACATGTTCAAAGTATGTCGACATCTTTACTTTGTAAGTCCTCTTTCATACTTACAATCTTGGAATCGATTTCCCACACTTCCAAACAAGTTTAGAATTGGTTCATCTAACTTCCAAGAACTATGTGATTGATTATCCTATCAAATCACCAAACATGGGTTTCACGGTTCTACCAAAATAATTTTCGGTTCTACCTCCATCTGGGTACTAGAATTAGTCACGCTAGTTACCAAAACTTGGTTAACTAGGTACTAGGATCGGTTCCCACATATATATGGTATCTAACTTGTATTTGTTGCACATGTCCATAGAATCGGTTCCCAATATCTAAAAACGTGTTGCACATGTTCATAGGATCGGTATCTAGAAACTTGTTGCACCTCTTACAAGGATCGATTCCCCTTTTGTGATCGGTTGCACCTCTTACTAGGATCGGTTCCCCTTTTCCTAGAGTTGGTCATACCAATTACAACAAATCGATCATACCATCTCAGGTGATTACTTAAGATCGGTTTCACTAATAAAAGTCATACTAATAAAAAAGTCAGGCCTTGTGAATAGTTTTACCAAGAATATAAACAATTCATGAGCGGTTATACTAAACACACATATTGGTAGTTCAAAAGATATGCAATGAATAACAATACCAATAAGCATAGCGATTTCCCTTTCGATTCATAAAACAAGTTCATGAATTTACTTCCTTTAAACGAATGTAAAACATTGTTTCCTAGGAAGAAATCTTCACCTCATACCCATACATAATCACAATAGCATTCAAACGATTATGTCTATGTCTTATATAGGAAGTTCAAAAGATAAGCGTTATACTTCGTATTGTATTCCTTAATACTACGTCTAACTAGAGTATAATCATTCATAGCTTCGCAGTTTTGTTTTCAATATGCACGACTTGAAAGATACGTTAGGGAATGAAACAGTTCAAGTCAAATATTACTAACCTCAAGTGGAAGGATGATGTCGTCGTTGTAGCTCCTTACTTCTTCACATTCTTCAAGTCTTCACATAATACTTGTAATGTCTCATATCCTAATACTTTCAAGCTAACCTATACGAAGTTGACTCTAGCATATAATCAAGCGATTCTTTAAATGAGTTTTGATTCACTAAAATATGACAATCAAACTTGACATACCAACGCTTGGTGGGTTCAACCGAGCTATGCTCTAACAATGAGAAAACGGAATACGTGTTCTGTTGCGTTTCCGGAACCGCCAAAGAGTTGAAACTTGGGTTGTTTATACGTTACTGGCATGGATTTATCTAGTAATCCCTGGATGAAAGGAGATTGCATAGTGTAGTTTGTTGTAGGTGGGGTTAGCCCATAGTGTTCTTCGTGATATTTGGAAATGTGTTCTTCCGCTAGCGTGACATGGTCTTCTTCCTTACTGGGTTGTCCTTCTGAATTTCGAGAACCTTCCTTTGGTGCTTGGACAGTGCCTGGTGTCTCGCTGCGTTGTGGGTTTTGCATGAAAGACGAGAATCGCCTGCCGAAAGAGTTTCTTTGATTTCTACTTTGTAATAAGAAGGGATGTTGTGGTACCCCGAAGGGGTCAGGATCCTCATCACCTCCTTCGGGTTGAAGTTCAGCTAGTCTATCTATTAAGACCAATCTTCTTTTATCCGAGTCTGCCAGTTCCAGGCGCATATGTTGTATCTCGAGTTATTGCGAAATAGATAAAGGTTGTTCTTGTACTTGTGTACTTACTCTATCCATCCCAGTTTGTGGTTGTGGAACTTCTTCGACATGCCTTGGTACATCTCCAGGCGTGTTCAATTGATTTACTCTTATCTGTAGGTTTTGACATTGACCCCCCGAATCTTCCATTAATGGCATTCCGAATTCGGGGTTTGCTTGTTGATTCTGTACTTCGTTAGGACCCGAGGCTGTCATTAGTCCTTCCACGTTCTTAGCGGGAAGGTCCGATCTTGTGACATTGGGATTTCCTGTTACCGATGACTCCATCAGTTTGTTTTGTAGTGGTATTGAGGATTAGTCCCCAGTGAAGTCGCCAAATGTAAACACCCTTAAATTATCATAGAGTAATATGGAGACTAATCCCAATACACAGTACAATTCTCTGAAAAGCTCTGTCTCTCTCTAGAGGATTGCTCTGCTTTTATAGGCAAAGCCTGATATGGAAATACCGTACACGTGTACCCTAATACCTTTTCTAGTAAGTCTTCTGTCATTAGCCGTACACGTGTACTATTACAGCTGGGGTTATTTAGGCAGTCGCTAGTCATCTTATGAGGGCAGCCCGCTCGTGCCACATCATCATTGCTGGAGGTCTCGGCTTGTCGCGTCATCGTCAATGGTGGCTTGGCTTGTCATCATCCGAAACTCCCATTGTGGTGCCTTCGGCTTTAGCCAAATCCATGTGCTTACAGTTGGTCATCTAAGTTAACAGGAGATAAAAAAAAAAATGTAACTAATGGTTTCTGGTAGGCCATCGAGGACGGATTTCATAGCTAGATGGAGGACCGGCAGTTGGAATTATGAGGGTAATGGAGAAGTTGTGATGGTGAATAAGTTGCTTGGCTAACTCAGTGATGTGAATTATATGACCCATACCTGGTGTAGGAAAGATGACTATATCTATATGAGGGTGTTTAGTTTGATGACAAATTTTCCGTTCTTCCATAGTTATGAGAATTATAATCACTGTTTATTGCTAAGATCAATAATCTGTAACTAAGAAGAAATAATTAGTGGTGTTATACAATAATTCCTGGTGTAGTGGTGTTTATTGAATTAAAATTAGTGGTGTTTATAGAATTAAAAATAATAGAGATCGGATAACTTCAATTACAAATATTGAACCATAGACGACTTTTTGCACCGTAATAAATTAATAATGTTGTATTTCTTGACAAACCTCATATGATTTGGAATGGCTAACCTGGTCTGAATGATACTTATTTATTTATTTTTGATTCAAAAGATAATTTCATAAAAATTAAGTAGAAGTTACATGAATGTGATGAGTTACCCAATTTTGAATATCAAGAGGGAAAACATCAAAAAAACTCAAAATCAACCAGGAGAGCTCTAGCTTTCTTAACTAACTTGTCTGCAACTCAATTAGCCTCTCTTTTCACTGAGACACATTTCCAGTTACTAATTTTATTTAAAACAAACTTAATATCTAAAATTAAACCTTGATTCATCCAATGAACATGGCACTTTGGTTCATTTATGGATTTAACTAATACTTCATTATCAGACTCAAATATGACAGTACTGAGATTTCTTGAAACTGCCAAGGACAAAAGCTGCCTTCATTGCCCTACACTCTAGCTCTTCCACTTCAATACCTTCTTTCATTCCTCCATTAAAATATTGTCCTTGCACACCAAGGCTGGCACCTGCAAAATTCCTCACAATCAGTCCTATACCACCTTGTTGTGTTTCCTTAACAAAAGAAGCATCAAAATTGATTTTGATATGACCAACATCTGGAGGCTCCCATCTCAGAATCTGCAAAGTCCTATTACTCACAATAGAATGATTAGTGTTTAGATAAACAAGTTTATTAATGTTATCCAGAGATATCAAAATATAGTAAGCCACGTGTTCAGCACGCTATCCTTATGACATTAAGATTATATAATTTCTTAGAACAGCTTAAGATTGGAAACTCTCTGATGTAAGACTAATAAGTTTTCATTCACCAAAGAAAACAAAATTTATTTTATTTATTTAAAATTTTATTATTGGATAAAGAGTATTACATTAACATGGTCACAATTTTTCGGTCGAACATGTAGTTGCTCACATATAGACAAACTCATGGTGCAACCCAACCGAAATAGAATGAACATCTAGCTAATTAAGGGAATCTCAAACTCAAATAACTTGCGATAAGATAGTGTAAACAAGTACAAATCTGCAGTTTGCATAAACCATAGCTAGTATTTTAGACGAAGAATGAGAGTCACTCATTCTAACAGGTTATCCGTTTCTACCTTACCCAAGCAGTCTATCAGTACCTTTTCTTTCGTCTTATTTCCAAGAGTTTTTCCTTCTTGTCTTAGAGAAAACCCTTGTCTTTGCAACACTGAATTGCATCAGTATACATATCTTTAAAACCATACTTGAATTCGAATCCCAAGTTCAACAGCTTCGTCGAGGAGAAATGAACAGGCTTTTCTACAACCAGCTCCTCTAATAAACTGAGACCAAATGTGTACATGATTCCACCAAAACAAGAAGAAAAACATTGTAAGATAAAGTAGTGGCAATTGTAGGAAAACCGAAAAGTAACAGAAATAGTATTTAACAAATTAACTTACTCAGTTCGTAACTGAAGCTCTGGGTATTTAGTCGACATAAATTGTGCAATGTCTTGAATGGTGAGATCAACTGAAGAACAAACATATCTCCCTTTCGCATTTGGGCATTCGAGAAGGAATATTTGCGCCGAAGCTACATCATCTATGTGTACTGCATTTTTCAGCGTGTTCAATAGGTTGCATGTTGCTCGATTACCTGACCACAAAAAGTTTCTAAGTGTGAGGAAATGTAGATCACTGTAAGAAAGAATATAAGAGATTACTTACCCAAAACTAAAGCTTGAGAGATGGTCAAACTGAAGGGAAGATAGGAGGTGAGGAACGGTCCAACAATCATTGAAGGAAGTATGGTAACAAGATCTAAACCATTTTGTTCTGCAAATTCTAAGGCTGCTCGTTCTGTCAACGTCTTTGCAACCGGATACCATCTACCGATCTTGTTTAGAAGTTCAACTTCAGACCACATGTTCTCATTAATCTCTTCGACATCTTTCTTGTTGCTGATAAATATAGCTGCAGCTGCAGAAGAAGTATAAACAACTTTTTTCACTGTTTTCGATTTCAAGCATGCTTTTAAAATTCCCAGGGTTCCGTCTATAGAGGTTTTGATCGTTTGCTCTTGGAATTCTGAGGATTTTGTAAAATCAAAACTGGGATGTGCAACATGAAATACGCCAATGCACCCACAGATGACCTCGTCAAAACTTTCGGGGTTTTCTAAGTCTGCTTCGAAGATTTGTAGCTTGTTCTCTGTTGCTTCTGGGAGTGCTTTGAGATGGCTGATATCTTCCTTGAATTCTGTAGAAGCAAGCCAATTACATCTATGAATAAATCTTGGTTAAGGTATGTCAGCTCATGGATATTATCATCTGAGCTGTTGTGACATCAAAATTCTCATAAAGCATACGTAAAAGTTTCTTAATTGGTCCTCCTTTACATGCTTATAGCTACCTAGATCAGTCATAGTACCTAAATTTCGCAAAACAACTAAATTTTCATTCTTACTCATTGCACCTAATTTTCGCATGATAACCACAAATTGCATTAATTATAACCCTATACTAGTCATTCCACTTACTGTCGATTGGTTTTGAATCGAATACATGCCCGTTGACTTAAGCAGTAACTAGCTAGATTTGAAATTTGACATTCATCTGGACTAAAATTATCAAGAAAATGAAGAAACTAAACTATGTCAGGTAATTAAAAGCAACTAATATGGATGACAAAGATATGGATCAAAGTAAACGTACTTGGGTCCGATCGAATGGTTGTTCTAACTGTGTATCCATGTCGAAGGAGCTTCTTGATGAGCCATGATGCAAAATATCCAGCTCCTCCTGTAACACACACTGTTCCTTTCTCTCCTTCCATCTTTGTTTCTCTCACTCAATTATTTTTTTGGAGAGTTGTATCAGATGCAATATTGGAACCTGGACGTATTAGAATATACATTTCTGTACCAACTCTTGCTTTATTTTTTATGATTTGTTTTCGAAGCAGAGATGGAAGGTGGTGGTGGTGGCACTAACAGTAGCTAGCCGTACTCTATAATTAGCAAAAAAAAATTAATCGGTGTATAATGAGATTTATGAACACCCCTTTGCCCGGGACATTTTGAGTAATGATACACGTACCAATTGAAAATCCCTTGGGGATTACCGACAGACACAATTTCTGGGCTCCACAGGCCACCTTTTAAAGCGGTGGATTTCACAACCTTGTTTCCGGACGTTGTGCCGGATAACATCCTCCATGTTTATCATTTCCAGGGACATTTTTTCTTTGCTTTTACCTTTATTTTCATATTTTGACCGAAAACTACACCAATAAAAATGTAGGGGAGTAAAGGTAATTTAATCAAGCTGGTTTTTACTGTTCCGGTTTTATCTCTGTTGCGATTTTGGTAAGGCTACATGTGAAATCGAGATTTTCATTTTCTCTTTGTTCGAGAATTTGGTAAGGCTACCTGTGAAATCTCTAGATTTACTCCCTAAGTTTCTAAAACATAGGCTTGTTTCATTATTTGGATGTTTCAATAAAAAAGAGGTTTGTTTCCTTATTTGGAAAGTCAAATGTTATTAGATTACTGATTTACCCATGAAGGGACCACTTTTCTTTTATCTTTTTCTCTGTTAATATAAAGAGGGGACCAGTTCTCTCTACATTTGCTCTCTAATATCAAATCAATAGGGTCATGTATAAAGTAGGAAAAACTATGAAAAAATGGCTATAATGATTAGTTCTCTTAATCCTTGTGAAAATCAAACAAGCATATTTTTTAGAAATGGAGGGAGTAATTTTTTTTCGTAAATCATGGTATTCATTAATCACAAGTTCTGATTTCATCCATCCCATCGTCCCAATATGGAGGACTCTAATAACCCCAAGTTAGGCACCTTCATCTGTGAGTTTGATCAAACACTTACATACTCTTGTTGTGACTTTGATATGCCGGTGACCAGATCATGTCGTCGATTCCAAATTGTTTCCGGTGAAAACAGCTTTAATGTGTATCATCTTTAATGGTAATTACTTCTGTATAGGTTTGCCAAGATACATTCAAACAATTGTTTCATTTGATTTTAACAAAGAGGTGTTCAGACCAATACCAAATCCAGGGGATTGCATAACTTTCGCGACTAAAGTGTTCCAACTAGATTCAATAGGGGGACAACTTGCTTGCATTAAGGAATCAAATCGTTTTAAGGAACCAAACTGTTTGAGAACATTTGAAGTATGGGTGTTGAATGACTTCAATGCCGTCGAGGAGAATTACTCGTGGACTATATACTTCATAAAATAAGAACTTCCATTTAATAGTGTTTATAAACATAAACATGTGAAGAACCCTTCCTAATTAATGGTTCATGATTTCTTTATCGCTTCAATCGAAATATACATTACGTACTTCTTATACTAAGTAATATCAGTCAACGCCAATTTAACTTCCATTTAACTCAAAAATTTACTACTGAAACAATTAAATAAAATGAAATCATGATTTTTTTTTTTCCATCGGAAATATTTAAAGAATCGCATCACGTGTAACTAGAATCTTGATTTATGTATAGTAATCCCATTGGCAATAAAAATGAAAAGATAATTTAATTAATAATTTGTTTATTTTTCTGATCGAAGTTGCGCATACTACAACCACCAGATTCCCGACTCCTCTTGGCCTCAAGAAGATCGTGTGCTGTTATGCTTGCAATATCGAAGTACAATGTTTAAAATGCATGAATGACATATTTTGAAGCTAACTCATCAACATGACCGGCCTGCAACTCTTATAATGGCTTAAGCATAGTCACAGTTCCCAGATGAACATAAAGTCTGGCACTTGTTGTTACATCCCCCACAATGGTTGATGTCACAGGATATATTCACACATTTTCCGTCACAACATGTTTGTGAATAGAATCTGCATTTCCTCATACACGCGCCACAATTGTCACGATCGGATATTAAGTCTACACATTTATTGTTACAACAAGTCGATCCAGGACTTCCTTTCGCATGACAAATATAGTTGTTCTTGTTACAGTGTGATGCAGCTCTTGGGTTTCGAGGGTGTTGGATTCCAACAGAGCCACCAAGCGAAATCCCTAACAGAGGAAGCTTCACTTCTTCCTTGAGGAAACGATTTATGCGTTTGGCTTTCGGAGTACTTGTCCATGATGGTGTTGATTCATTTTCTTGTTCCTGCCAGCTAGATAAAGAATATTTTATTGATGCAACACTTACTCCTTCACCTTGATGATCATCTCCTACGAATTGATTCACTCCTCCTTCGCCATGAAGAACAGCCGATGCGACTGTCAGAGCTACGGTGATATCCATGATTATGGCAATAGTAAAGAATGTGTATATATACTTGTTCATTGAAAAGATACAGAAGAGTGGTATATATTAGGAGAAAGAAGAGGAGGATTTGAAAGAGCCTAGCTAGGAGGAAGAAGATTAAGATCGAGGCTGATTTTATTATTATTACTATACAAGATAAGGGTACTTACTGTTGGGAGTTCTGAGTTGTAAAAATTTGGGCAAGTTTATATAAGGGTATGAAATGCTGCCAAGGGTGTGTTTCAATTGATTTAGAGTTGACGTTTTGTTTCTGCATGTGGAATATAAATTCACGAATACTGTTCATTTAAGTAAAGTTGGATCTGATATGCATAGGTCTTAGCTGCGCTACTTGGTAAGGCGAGTAAACCAGAAGGTCAGATTACCAAGCTCATTGGTCTGTAATAATAATCTTAGTCTGTACTACTATTACTCTAGGTATTTGTTGTGTGTGATTGATTTTAATTCAAACACAATGGATCTAGATGTATATATTTAACATTCCATGTGTTTCAAAAAAGACTGTCATTTATTCCATTTTGGTCTGTTTTAAAATTGTGTCCAACTTCTGTTTATAGTCATATTTTTCCAATGAACTTTTTAATATTAATTTTTTTATATTCATAAATTTATTTTAAACAGGACCAATCTAAGAAATTAAAGAAATCCATATAATTAAGGAAAAAAATATATTTTTCATTCCTTTTAAGAGAATATATATTTAGCTATAGCAATTAAATTTCATATAAAGTTTATACTCCATAAAATCCTAGCGTTTTTAGGGCCACCCAAAAGGAATTAGGGGCCAACAATAAAACAAAATAGGGTCACCCAAACCTAAATTGAGTTC
>JAJJMB010003771.1:242919-320202 GCA_023531105.1 Papaver atlanticum | reverse complement strand
AAAAAAAAAAAAAAAAAAAAAAAAAAAAAAAAAAAAAAAAAGACCAGACCACTTAGACCAATCGGAATAAATATTAACACTTGGATAGCAATATGTGTGTGTTCTCCCTGTCTCCGTCACCTAAACAAGCGTGGAATGCAGGATCCACGGGAATTACCATGTAATCTGCTGACAAGAATCATGCGCTTGGATCCAAAAGATCTAATCATGTCGTTAAAAAAATAAATAAAATAAATAAATAAAGGTTTATTATAAAATCGACCACTGGTTCCCTTGTATATGCCAGCTGAGTTGATGTAGATTTAGGATTATCGACCACTGGTTCCCTTGTATATGCCAGTTGTGTAGATATTAGTCCATACCAGTATCTCAATCCACTAGGTCATAGGTTCATCTTGGCTCCATTCGCAACCATCTATTTCTATATCCATCTTCTTAATCTATTCATGTGATTTGTTTGATTCCGGATATTGATGTCCATAGTACGACTATCTGAGTAGAGCACTGTCACTTATATATGAATTTTAGTATGCTTGAGTGCAAACTCGTGTACAACAATTGGAATTTCGCATCAGGGTACTTCCTCCCGTAACCAATAAGTATGCCAACCAAGGAGGTTCTTTAGTGCATTCCATGGTTCTTCGTAGATAGTTAGGGTCTGGAGTAAAGGTTTTGTGGGTACACCTCTGGTAAACCCTCCCGAGACTATAACTCGGCCACTAGGGACACCTAGGGGTTCAAAGGCTTGTTGCACACGCTAAGTGCAATCGCGATGCCTGCGACAGTGAGTTAGGATTTTATTTTGGAGATTAAATTTGCTCGGGACTAGCAAATAATAAGTTTGGGGTATTTGATAGACGCATTTATGTGTCTAATATGTCTCAATTGTATATATTGTTAGTGCTCGATTTTGTATTTATTTTGTTATTTTATGTCTTTGTAGGTATTTATAGAGAAATAAGCTCTTGCGGCGAAATTGGTTCGAAAAGTGGTGTTTTACACCCCAGGATAAAGTACTAAAGGCACCCCAGAAATACACCGGAAGCACCCCAAAAATGTGCCGGAGGAACCCCAGAAAAATTAATATCTACGCCCAAAATTCCTATTTACACCCCATAAGACAAGTGCTAAAGGGACACCCATGCAGGATTAGGGGGAGGACATCTTCTTCTCAAATTCAAAAAAATAAATTTTGGCGGGAAAACCATTTCTTCTCTGGAAGAATTTCGATCGGATGTTTGGACGTGATTTAGTGAGATTCAATCCCTGAAACTTAGTGGGTAGACGTGATATGACTATAGAAAGCTGGTATGGGTGTTCGTTTGGATCAGAATTGGCTGAATCATGTCATGGAGCAAAACAGGGCAGCACGTGCATGAGAGAAATATTTCACGGGATTGCATGAGTTTTGGAGAATTTGAACGTGTATGATGACTAGAGCAACAGTTTGGAGCGTAAATAAGTTATATTTGGAGATTAAT
Organism: Papaver atlanticum; assembly: GCA_023531105.1. Classification (NCBI taxonomy): domain Eukaryota; kingdom Viridiplantae; phylum Streptophyta; class Magnoliopsida; order Ranunculales; family Papaveraceae; genus Papaver; species Papaver atlanticum. The sequence continues at coordinate 318,721 of JAJJMB010003771.1, read as the reverse complement.
CCAGCTGCAAACGCATGGAAAAGCTAAAAGAGGAAATTATTGCCGTGAGAATAAAATAATAAAGAGAAGATTTTTTGAAGTTATGGAGGAGATTCGATGCATCTTTCGGGTATAAATAGATTACCCAGGTCATATAGAAGGGGTGTCGAGAGTTTGGGGAGCTGAGGAGAGCTCAGGAGCGAGAAATCACGAGTTGCAGAAACTCAGGTTCTGCTGCTGCAGATGAACATCAAGAACACGAAGAACAAAAGCCTGTAAAGGAAAGTCGTTGAAAACTGTCGCTTAATTGCGACAGTTCCCAACTCCTTTCCAGCGACTATGGAACAGTGTTTACAACACTTATCTTTTATCGTTCATTTTGTGACGATTTTTGTGCGTCGCAAAATCCTGGTTTACACCATTTTCTCTTTATTTCATCTTTGTAAACCATTTTGAGCCTAAATAAATATTGTGAGAGCACATTTACTATGATGAGCTCAACCTCAACATTGGGGCGATGGAGGAAGCCTTATTTCACACTTGGGTAATTATATTTAATTCTTTTCATGACTTTTGCCCTAATTTTAATTGAAATTATGATTTGAATTAATTAGTTGTCATTTGATTAGATGGGTCATGCTTAGCTTAGGTGAGTTTATGTCCCATGCTTAACATTTACATCTAATATTTTGAGAATCTATCTTGGCAAAAATAAGAGTCACTCTATTTTATATTTTTATTGAGCTATAATTGTTAAAAGAATTATTATTTGAACCTTAAGAAATGAATTTGGTAGAATCCTAAGCCCTAGTACCTCTCGCCCACTTTGTTAATATTTTTGTATATAATTTTTATTAAATTTAAAAACTCGAATCTTAACAAGTCTTAGAGTTCGAATAATTTTTACTACAACTTCAAAATCACATTAACCTCTCTGCCATGTGGCATGTGACGTCAATTTTTGCTGTCAATCAGCTATTACACAGCGTGCCAAATAAAATTTTCGTGGAAGAATAAGTGTTAGAGTCACCAAGACCCATCCATTTAATTCTAGATTTATGTTTAGCTATGGATTCTTCATATCAAGTTACCTTAGCAAAATGCTGAATATCAACTTTGTCCTTAATAGATGACTCTACACAAAGAGGATGAGCTTTTATATGCTTCTGAATATCCCTCAGCTAAACCCTATTAACTTCAACTTGAGAAGACACATTCCTAAATCTTTCCTTCTTCCACTGAATAATAACATATTTAACTATCTTAACTTTGGTAATGAAACAGACATAGGATTACCTCTAACAGGAGTAGAACAAACACTTCGAACCATCTCCAGAAAGTCAGCTTCCTCAGTCATGAAATTGAAGAACTTGAACAGGGGAGGACGCATGATGTTTATCCTCAAAAATAGAAACCACAACTGGAGAATGATCAGAAATACCAGCTTCTAAAAAATCATCCTCGGATTCATGTAAATCACTAATCCATTCTGTGTTGATAAGGCCTCTATCCAACCTAGACTATATTATGTTATCATCAGTATGACCATTCGTCCAAGTGTAATTAAATCTAGAAAAAATCAAGATAAAAAACATGACTCTATTGAGTGCAGTTCCAAAAATCAAGATAATTCTGTAGAGTCAAATTACCACCCACTTTCTCATGAGAAATAAGATAAAGTTAAAATCTCCAACAACTAATAAAGGGAAGGTAGTAGTATCAGTGTACCCCTTAATGTCAGACCACGGTTTCTCCCTAACCCTTGCATCATTACACCATAAACAAAACAAACCATAAACTTCAAGTTCATGCTATTAGTCACTTTTAGAGCACTGCTCGGTCGAACTCGTAAGCGTTGCTTGATAGACGCATTATTGTGTCTAATATGTCTCAATTGTATATATTGTTAGTGTTCGATTTTGTATTTATTTTGTTATTTTATTTCTTTGTAGGTATTTTTAGAGAAATAAGCTCTTGCGGCGAAATTGGCTCGAAAAGTGGTGTTTTACACCCCAGGATAGAGTACTAAAGGCACCCCAGAAATGCACCGGAAGCACCCCAAAAATATGTCGGAGGAACCTCGGAAAAATTACTGTCTACGCCCAAAAATTACTATTTGCACCCCATAAGACAAGTGCTAAAGGGACACCCGTGCAGGATTAGGGGGAGGACATGTTCTTCTCAAATTCAAAAGAATATTTTTGGCGGGAAAATAAACTTATTTCTCTGTCAAATTTTCGATCAATTTTTGGACGTGATTTAGTGAGATTCAATCCCTGAAACTTAATGGGTAGACGTGATATGACCATAGAAAGCTGGTATGGGTGTCTGTTTGGATTAGAATTGGCTGTAATCATCGCATGGAGCAAAACAGAGTTACACACATTTTCACGGGATAACATGAATTACAGTGAGTTTGATGCCTGTAATGCACGAGTTTGGAGTGTGTTCGACCGTAATGGATACAAATAAGGAGATTGGACTTCTAAAAACGCGTGGAGGAGCTAAACAGAGAATGAAAATCTTGATTATTCCCGTATCATGAATAAAAGATATTGTGAATATTTCAGAATTAATGGAGGAGATTCAACGCCTGTTTTTGGTATAAATAGAGTCCCTGGGAGACTTAGAGGGGGTGTGAAGAGTTTGGGGAGCTGAGGAGAGCCAGAGAAGAAGAAATCACAAGTTGCAGAACTCAGTTTCTGCTGCTGCTGATGATGATGAACGCGAAGAACATTGGACGCATGAAGAACGTCGTTTTTCAACAGTGACAACGACAACTGTTTGTGGGTCGTATTGCGACAGTGTCAACAACACTTCATTTTTATCGTTCTCTGTAACAGCTCGGTTTGTAACGAACAAAAGTGTTACAAACCCGGTTTTTATCAATTTTTCTCCTATTTCATCATTTGTGAACCATTTTTGAGCATTAATAAAGATGAATTTTGAGCATGTTTCCATGATAATGATGAGCTAATTCTCGCGTAATCAAGGCACGGAGGAAGCTATTTATGCATGAATAATTGGTAACTATTCTACTTTTCTCTAATTTGTATTTTATAATTCACTCAATCACTACTTTGTAGAATTTTAATTGCTTGCATAATTTTTCCTAATTAGTTGTGATTCAATTAGATAGGTTATGCTTTGGTTAGATAATCTATGCTTAAGGGATACAATTAATGTTTGAGAATATGCTTGATAATTTGTGAATTAAGAAAAAGATATTTTAAAAATAATTAGAGTTTTGGAATTCTTATCATCGTTTATTCATGTGTAATAGTGGAATCTAGTGTCTTGGTTATTTTCACTCTAAAAATTAAATCCTTAGTCCCAGTACCTCTTGCACCAATTGTAATATTATTGTATATTTTTATTAATTTTAAAAAAACTCGAATCTTCACAAATCTGAACGAACCCATTCTTACCACTATTTAAAATTACATCATTGCTATCTCAAGCTTGTTGATCAAAACTATATACTAGATTTCTAGTCTACTTATAGCTATGTCTCGGATTAGGATAGAAGTGTGTAGTTGAGCTTTAGACTTCACGACGTTCACCAATTGAAGAAGAAGATCTACTGAAGAGCTTGGAAGAACTTCATCAACAAAAGGTATGTGGAGACTAAAACTTATGTATCACTAAGAAGTTTATTCTATTCTATCTTCTAAAAGAGACTAAGTCGTATAGCTATATAGACTTTTACATTATAAAAAATTGATATTTCGAGCTGAATTTAACTCATATATATATATATATATATATTTCTTGAAATATGTGTTAAAATCTTTTAGATTTAGCTAAGTTCATCGTATACTTGACGAGTTTAGTTGGAGACAATTTATTTGTTGGAAACTAAATATTAAGTCAAAGATGATCATGTGAAAATTACCTTGAATATTTTGCATGATTTGTGTGAGACAATCATTTGATGTCAACTTGGGAAGTTTCATATTGATCGATTAATCACTTGAAAATTACTTGAAGCTAGTGGTATGTGTAAGATTACCAGTGTTGTCTTCCAAGGATGTTTCAATGATTAAATAAGAGTTTTAGAGCGACTACTATGTCTGAACATAATGCAGGGTGTATACATTGTATGCTAACTGTGCAAGTCTAGTTCAGGTCCGGAACTATTGTTTGCGAACTGGTTTACCTGTGAAAAGGTACGGAACTATTGTTCGCGTACCTTGTTTGCGAATGGCTGGACAAGGCCAAGTCTGAAACTATTGTTCGCGTACCATGTTTGCGAACGAATGGACAAAGCCAAAGTACGGAACTGTTGTTCGTGTACTCAGTTTGTGAACACAGTGGTCAAGTTCTAAAATCGGCAAGTATGGATTTTCATACTAAAGTCCCTGGAACTTTAATGATATAAGGTATATGAACTAGTTTTACAAACCGTGGCATTATGTTCATGAATTGGTACTGGTATAAGTACTTTGTACAATTACAAACCAAACCGATTTTGTTTCAAATGGTTTATATATATTTCTATGACATGATGAACATTTGAAAAACTCTCTTGAAACACATTTAATTCATTTTATTATCTATCATGATTGATTGATCATCATATTTTTTCTAGAAGTGTTAGATGAATGTGGCTAAGTTATAAGTGTTAATATGGCTAAATTAGGTTAACTATTATTGAGCCAACAAGGTATACACGTTTGGGTACGGTTCATCCATATTTAATATAGGTATATTTCATTTGTGTGTATCAAGCTAATACCATCCTACGGTGGAGATTGATTGCTTAGTTTCTAAGAAGACTTAGTTTGAATCTTAATTCAGGATTTCATCTAACGGTGAATATCAATTGTTTTGTTACTAAGCTATCTTAGCTTTGATTGTAAGCAACCCTGATTTGAAAGACTATATAAGGGAAAACTCAAACATCTGGGAAACATAATCCCGACCCTTTCGTGTGTCCTAGTTGCAAACTAGAGTCGATTCTCCTTTAACCTAGGTTTTCCAAAACCATTATTAGGTTAACGGCTTGAAGACTTCATTTGGGATTCGTGAAGCCAGATCCAACTATTTTCTCTGTAGTTGTGTATTCTGATCTTACTTTTTCTATCCTATTGAGTTTTATCTTCTATAAGATTTACTCGAGATTTATCTCCGATAGGTAAGATATAAAAAGTAATCACAACAGTCCTTCGTCTCAGACTCTTGTTATTCCGCAATAACTTTTTCTGTTAATCAGTTGGGTTATTGTGAGGTGACTAATATTTTCTAGGTTGCTCTTCGGGAGTATAAGTCCAAGGTATTAGTCGAGTTTCCTGTTCACCTTGATTTATCTTAAGACGGAAACAAAACTAAGAATAGACATATATGTGGGAGACATATTTATTTATAAGTCTTCGACTTTGGGTCGTAGCAACTCTTAGTTGCGGTCGAGACCAGCTAATGGAATCACGTGCGTAGAGTCCTGTTGGGATTCAAGAGGCGTAAGGAACGCGACTGTACCTTAATCGGTGTGAGACTTGGTTAGGGCTCAACTACATTCCAGTCCGAAGTTAACTTGTACTAGGCTACAGTATGTAGCGGCTTAATACAGTGTGGTGTTCAAATCCGGACTAGGTCCCGGGTTTTTCTGCATTTGCGGTTTCCTTGTTAACAAAATTTCTAGTGTCTCTGTTATTTCTTTTCCGCATTATATTTGTTTATATAATTGAAATATCACAGGTTATGCGTAGTTCATTCACAGTTGATAAATCCGACCTTGTTTGTTGGATTGAACTTAATTGACACTTCGGCATTGTTCTTTGGTACCGTCCAAGTTATTCTCATATCAATCAGTCTCACGGATTTCTATCTAGTTGATTTACTGATTGTATTGAGAAAGAGATAAAGCTCTTTGATATCTTTCTGGATTTAGTCTCACTTTTAAGTTGGTGCTCTCGGAATTATATTGGAGTTTAGTCCATACAGATTGCTGAACGAAACATTGGGTTTGGTTGTTATACCCCCGCGTTTTCAGTCATCTCCACCAAAACCAATTGATTAGATGTTAGAATAACTGAAACCTGCACCTCCAAAGGACCAATACAAATTATACGATAGTCATTATTCAGATAATTATCCACAAAAATACAATCAGGCCTAATAAACCTTCTTATTTTATCCTTATTCTGACCCTGAATATGAGTCCCTAAAATACCTGCAACAGAAATATTATTAGTCCTAATAAAGTTCCTAACCTCTATTTGTTTAAGAGGATCATTAAATCTTCTTATATTGAAACACCAAATTTTAAACTTCACTATCAATTAGAGGTTTAGCCTTCCTACCTCTAGCAGATTTCTTTAAATCTGACCCCCTTTGATGAATACTTTTAACACTCTTAGATGCTTTATTATTTTTAGGGTAATGAGTCCTAATGGTATTCCCTCCAATAACTGAAAAAGAAACTTTGATCCTTATCCAGATTGGGATTAATATTTTCACCTGCCTTAAGTATTAACACTAGATACTCCCATATTCTGCTCAACCTCCTCTTTTGCAGTTGTAACCTCCATTAGAACCTCAAAAGCATTTTTTGTTTGTATAACTGGTTTACTACCTGAAGGTCTATCAATATTTTTAGAACCCCCGGATATAGGCTCAACATTTGTTTCCGAATCATTAAACAATCTCTTTATGGAACCATGAGCCAATTCTTCCACATTACGGGAAACATCATCCACCATGATATTTTTCCCCTCTCTTAAAATATCCTCAACTACTCCTTCCACAAGATTTGACTGAGCTTCCACATTGGTAACCTTCTTAGTATATTTAACAACTCATTCACTTCTTTGAGGCTTACTTCCTGCTTGGGTTTTCTCAGCCACCTCCTTACGGTGCTGGATCTTAGGGCATTTAGCTTCAGTATCCCCAAACATTTTACATCCACCTCATTTTGGTGGTTTCAAAGGGCATTCCACCTGGACTTTAAAAGCTTCTTTTACATCAATAACCACAGGTACTTCAGTAAGGAATTCACAAAAAGTATTTATCTCCACACACACTCTAGCAAAGTTTATTCTGGATCTCTCATAAGTCTTTTTATCTGTCATCAATGGCTTACCTAAGAAACTAGCAATAATGCCAATGCCTTTCTGATTCCACATAAACATGAGAATTTTCCTCAATATGAACCATATACAGGTACAATTTTCAAATCCTCTACCATTTGTTCAACCAGAGGAGACCGTGGTCTAATTAGAAATAATTTGTTCGAAGAAAAAAGTCGCATCACTATGAATAGTCATATGGACCTCACCTTTAAGTCTCCAAATACGCATAAGAGAATTCTTCACAAGATAATAAGGCAATCTACGCCCAACAAAAGCACCCACAACCAGATTCTCAAATTTCTTAACATTATCTTCAAAATCTAAAAAGGAAACAACCGTAGCCATCTTACCATTATACATTTGAGAAGCTTGATAACCCAATTCCTCATGTTTCACATGTTTTTCACTAGTGGCTTTGGCAGCCATCTAAGCCCAAGAACCTTTGCCAGCACCATATCCAATTCCACTCAAATCAACATTAGAGTTTCCTGCATCAGAAGAAGGGAGAGGAGGAAACATATTCTTATCGTCACATTTCTTAACAAAATCTGTCAAAACACCTCTCTAAAAAGATCCCTCCATCACCCTGGAAGCAGATGAAGGGGGAGGAAACGTAGTCATGGAAGAAGATTCACCACCACCATACGGTGGTGCCATGAGAATCGACGAAATTGCAGAAAAGAAAAGTCAAACCCTAATCGCCTTGGTCAACAACGATGGCCAGGGTCAAAGAAGATTCACTAAACTTACCTATTACATGTGTTATTTAGTCCATAGAAATATTCGAGTAAAAAAAGTGGGCTTTATCGAGATAAGAAATAAATAAAAGTTCTGAACTCAGATCACTAGTAGTATTTTATCACCCAATAAAAAATTTTACTATTATATAACAACGATATTGGCTTCTTATAATTTATTAATGTTATCGAATATACTAGTGATATCTGCTTCTTCATAATTTATTAATGTTACAGAATGTGTTGTACTATAGTGATATCGGGTTCCTATAGTGAATGTGATATCGGGTTCCTATAATTTATTAATGTTACAGAATGTGTTGTACTATAGTGATATCGGGTTCCTATAATTTATTAATGTTACCCACTATATAATTAGATATATAGCCAACAATAATAACTATGACCTGGGTTGCACGGACGCGCCATTTTTAGTGCCGAGTCCGCGTCGAACTCACGGTGGACGCGGGACGCGCTCTTTCGAACCTCGAAACTTAAACTCATTAACCGGGCCCCTTAACCACCGCACTGGAGTTCATTTTCTGATATTACTTGTACATATTTTGGTTTTATTCTATATTTACATTATTTCATTCACTAATTATTTTAGATTTGCATAACATTTACATAATATTTATTTTTTGTTTATGAAATTTATACTCACATACATTTATAATATATTATATTTATATATGCGTGTCCGCGTCCTAGTATTTTCAGTATTTGGTCGTGTCCGCGTCGGCGTCTTGTCATGTCTGCGTCACCGCGTCCGAGTCCGTGCAACCCAGACTATGACGCATCAGAAGTTCCGACTCTCCTTTCCTTTTCTCTCTGCAAAAACTCTTATAACCATTTTTTTCTTGATTCTTAAGAAATTTTCTTATGTATCTCAAATCTACTATATTTTGTCCGACTTTCACAGATCTCCTGGTCCGGTATAAATACAAGTAATTGTAATTATATGTATATCTATAGTTAAATAAAATAATCATTTTTATAAAAAAAATTGTTTCGAAGAAAAGGTTATATTAAAAGAAAAAAAAGAACAGAGTACACAACAGATCACTCACACATGAATGCTTCCCAATTGCTCCAAATAAGACTAAGGGTAACAAATTTTTATAATTAAAACGACATTATGTTTCCTGGTATGTATTTCTTTACTCTCTAATGGCTCTTATATACCATTCAGATTACTTCTTGAATGCTTCAAAGAATAATCGCGTAGCATTCAAGGTAATTCAATTGATTGCATCAATCGTCTCAGATATTTCATCCAAGGCCAACTAGTTCGACATGACATGATTTTATATCTATGTGAAGAACAATGGATACCGAAATTGATTGATTGTGGTGACGGTGTTTTGTGCAAATCACTCCTGATTGGGACACTTAAATCTTATTATAAAAGTAGAGAGATCCACTAAATCTCAGGTTATTCCTCTGGCCTCATCATATTTTTCTTTGTAATCCATGTATTTGATACAATGACACATAATTTTTTGATTATTTATCATGTTTTTCATGATTGATATATTTGAAGATGACAAATGAGTTTTTATTTTTTAATCAAGTCCAAAAGAAATCTTATTCCCTCCGAGGAAAAAAAGAAAGAAAAAGTAGAACATGCTACATCAATAAAGAGGTAAAGCCACGAGCATATACATGTGCAGCTATACATCAACATTGTGCATGATCTTTGTTGTCCGTTATAGTTATGTTCCAAGAGAAGAAAATAATACGGCTCATCTATTAGCCAAGGAAGCTGACAGTGCTCCGACTAATTCTCTTAGGAAATTATTGGATTCACATTTTCCTATTTGATTAAAAATCTCTATCGAGGATGATGATCATAGAGTTCAATCATTATTTCAATGAATTATTTTTCCTAGTAAAAAAAAGAAAAAGCAATCTCTAGTGGCCGTTTTTAGGCGGTAACCTTTTCACCCACGAGACGTTTAGGGGTAAACAGGTCAGCTCAGAGGGTCAACCTTGTCTGTAGTCAACAACGGTCAATGGGAGTCCAAGGTCAATGTAATGGGTGCTGCAAAATTATCCGGCTCAATAGATACTTAATACCAGACTTCTTTATTATTTTTAGTTTTAGGTTTAGGTATTCTCTATTCACCATTATCACTCCATTGATGGCAAGCAAAACTCGCTACCTTACTGTTTGCATGCCAGAAGATATAATCTTTGAGATTTTGGTAAGGCTACCTGTGAAATCCGTGTTGCGATTCAAGTCTGTTCGTAAATCATGGTATGCATTAATCAAAACTTCTGATTTCATCCATCGCCATCGTGTAAATATGGAGAATTCTAATAACACCAATTTAGGCACCTTTGTTTTTGAGTACTTAGATCATAGACTTGCATATTATTGTTCTGACATAGATAGGGCGGGCACCGGACCGTGTCGTCAATTCCTTATTGTTTCTGGTGAGAACAGCCTTAACGGGCATGACAATCTAGGTCTAGGAATCATACCTTGTTTTGCAAATTCTTCTGTATTCATGGAAGATTTAACCTTCGCAGGTTCTTGTCATGGAGTACTTTGTTTTTATCATCAAGATGTTAGGAAGGGCATTGTTCTTTGCAACCCTGCTACAAGGCACAGTAAACTTCTCCGGAAACCTTTAGGGCGAAGATCTGGGACATGTTTTGTTGCCTTTGGTTTTGATGCCATAACCAGTGATTACAAGGTGCTATGTGTTAAGTATTTTGGTAATGCGCCTAATTATACTTCTTCGGAAATTCAAGTATACAAACGAAGTACTAATTCTTGGAAGCGGATAGGTTCGAATTTCATTGGCGCACAACGATGTTCACTTGATGGGAGCAAACAAGGAAGATACTTGAATGGTAATTACTTCTGTATTGGTAAGCAAGAATACCGAACAATTGTTTCATTTGATTTTAACAAAGAGGTGTTCAGACCAATACCAGTTCCTGGTGATGATTGTTGGTCGAGTGATGTGATCCAACTAGATTCAATAAGGGATAAACTTGTTTGCATTAAGGAATCAAATCTTTTTAGGGGTCCAAATAGCTTAAAGACATTTAAAGTATGGGTGTTGAATGATTTTACTGCCAACGACGAGAACTACTCCTGGACCATGCTTCATAAAATTTGCACTGCCAATGAATGTGACCGGTGGGTGCCAATGGCGATTTCCAGGAGTAGACAGTTTAGTTTTATTTCTGTATTTAACGATACGAAACTGTACAATTTTGCTACTGGTGAAATTGAGGATTGGAGTTTCGGTCAGGGCATAAGTTTGACAAAAACTGATGTGTACAAGGAAAGCCTTATTTCAGTTTGATGGGTTCAGCAGCAGTACCTGATAATAGATTTCTGAGGCAAGTAACATAGACATATGCTATAGTTCTCTGTTCTTTAAATTCCAAATTTTCTGCTGTTCATTATAATTTGCATTATTTATTTTTTCTTTGATTGGAACAAAGTTTTGAATAATCGGTTTTCAGCGTTTACTATGGATTAAACAGTACATAAGCACAAATCTAACAAGAGCACAATGATAGTTCGTCGTATGCTGGTTAGCTAGAGCAACTATTAGTAGTAACCTGATATTTTAATGAGATTCTGAGAAAACCATGAAAATGTCAGCACTAGACTTATCAATATTGATTGTGCAAAATATCCAAATGTACAGTGCACTTTGTTAACCAGAAAATAAAACAACAATGCATACCCATCGTAATCGTTCTTAATTACCCTGACTTGTAGGAGATGATTGTGTAGTAGGTCTGGCCATGGTTAGTGCCATGAGAAAAGCTGCTGCCACTAGGGAGATAATAGTCCCATGGATTACTAAAGTAATTCTCGTACAGGTTTGAAATCCAAATTCTACACATTCTCCAAACGACAACAGTTCCTTGTTTGCAGTACTCGTTCATATCATTAAGAGCTACAATAGGTTCAGAATCGACATTGAACATTCCAATGTCTTTGGTGAAGACTTGAATCGACTTAAGAACAGCTTGTTGGTCTAATGTTGAAAGAATGAAATTTCAAATCTTTGCTCACCCAAACCTCGAATGCTCTCATGTTGAGAAATGGGTTTTGGTGGTCATCGTGAATCATGACAGGAGGAAGAAGGAGGACTGCTTGTTTGTAGTCGAACCTGATATTCTTGTAGCCACTAACCTTTTTGAATCGGATACCGAATTGGATGCTGAGTACCCAGTAGGCATTTTCAGTCACATCTCCAAATCTGGTGCCTCAAGTACCCTCTCCGCATAATGATCTAGAATATGACGCCGAGGACCTTCGTTGTGACAACATCATATGAGATATTGTCTCATGGGCATCCTGCATTCAAATGGAAAAGAAAGTAAAAACATTATAATTTACCGGTCTTTCATCCTCGAGTCGATCGGTCTTTACCTCTTGTGGGCGTGCAACAGACAACAACGTGGTAAGAACAAGATATGGCAATTGATTCTCTACAGTGAGCAAATCCTTGATGGTAGAATCATAGTTGACTGTTTTCCCATGAAAACTAAACATTGGATCACTACGAGCGTAATCGTCAATAGAAACCTTGGTTCCAACAGCAAAGAATTCGAGAAGGAAGAATCCATCAACTATCATGAGCTCAACGAATTTTTGGTCATCATGGATCCATTCCTGGTTTAGTTGCGCGTACGACAGCTTAAGTTCATCAACAACTTTCATTAATTCGGTAATATATGTTTGAAGGGGAACGCCAGATCTCTTGACAAAGTGAACCAGGGCTCTTTTCTTGTGAATTTCCATGGGCATCAAGTGTGGTTTACCATTGTGGTATGGTCCTATTGACACCACTTGTGGCTCATAAGCTTTCACATTTACCATTTTGAGTGATGAAGGTAACTTGAATATGGGTTGTTGCTTCTTCTCCTGTATTATAACTTCTAATTCTTTGTACGGATCTTCTTCTTCTAAGTTGATGTCTAATATTGATGACCATGTTTCTTCTTCTTCTTCTTCTTCTTCCACCACCTAAATTCAATCATAAATTTACCCCATCAAAACTTACATGATAATTGAGGATAGAGAAATCAGAGAAAGGAAAAAACAAAACAAAAAAAAATACTACCTTTTTTTTTTGTTCTTCTTGTTGGAGTTTAGGATTAGATTTTTTTTCCTTTTGCAAATCAGAGAATCTCTGCTTGTGTAGTAAAGACTCCTTCTTTCTGCTGCTACCAAATCTTCTTACAGAAAACCCCATTCTAGGAATGGCAAAAACTTTAAACAAAAAAGTCAGAGAGTTCACATGAATTTCTTTTCTTCACTTTTTACAAATTAACTATATATCCGTACTCTTAACGATCAATACCTTGTTTTCAAACACTCAACAGTCACACCCCATTGTAACTGTGTAACTGGACATGCATATGGTTGTCCAGGAGCCAGGTCTCAGGACTCAGGGGTGTGGTCAAGGGAAACATGATTTTTATAGTCGTTTAATGCTTATAGGACTGATCTTCCCCTTAAAGTTCTTGACAAAATAAGCTCTCACGTTAAATGGTGATGAAATCCTAGCTTCCTATTGGCTGAAATAAACATTTTCTAATGTAGAAGTTACGGTGAAGACATTTGGCAAAACTCTATTGGTCAGAATATTAAAAATCAGGTTACACTTTGTTTACATCAAGTATTTAATTGGCCGTTAGTAACACCGTCTGCATGACGGTGGGTGTACAATACTTTTGTAGAGTTTGTTCCTAAATATTTTGTTACACTTTGTTTACACTGGATACTTAACTAGACGTTAAGTAACGCCGTTAGTGTGGAATACTTACGTCAAGTTGACCAAAATTTCATTAGAGAGTGGAGAAGAAACAGGTGGTACCAGTTGGAATCTGAGAAGATTTTTTGTTCAAGACAAACCTGGAACCAGGTTTCGTTCTTTTGGTTAAGACAGTGAGATTCTATCGACAGAGATCTTCAATTGGTGTTTACACAATCTATTACAATGGGTTCTTCAATCCCCATCTTCCTTCTTCTTCAATTTCATTTCCAAGTAAGTTTTTTTTATTCATCAATTTGCTCAGATTGATCTACTTCAAGTTTAGTTCGTGTGATTTTCTGTGGTTTCGGAGTGAGATCCGATGCATTCAGATTGATCTACCCAATGCATTCATAAGTTATGTTTTTAGTATTATTATTTTTGTTAATTCTATTGATTTTGATTATAGGTTTTAGGTTTTACAAGAAACACAAAATTTGGTTTTTCATTAAGAAACACAAAATTACGTCAATAAGGAAATCAGTTTTTCCCAATTGTGGAAATCGTGTTAGCAAGGAAACTGGATGATTCATCTGTTTTCTATATATAGACTTCATAAACTGTACAGTTTAATTGGTGTTGTTTGTTATTTGTAATTGTTCTTTTTATGTTTTAAAAATTAACTCGAGAAATTGTGCAAGAGAATTAAGTGGATTTGATGGATTTTGCGTTTTTTGTCTTCACACCTTTTTGTGATTCATTACAAGATTGTTCATTACAAAATTGTGCAAGAGAATCTACTTTAAAGAATAGTAGATTGTTTTGTTCCATTTGATGATTCACAACCATGCTAATTCTGAGATTCTGTTGGCTCTAACGAATTAAACCTTTTGCTCATCTCGGACTTCTACGGGAACTAATTAACTCACTGTAAGACTAGAGTTCTTAAATATGTTTAGTCGATTTGTTAGCTTTAAGCGCTGTCCAACTTATATTCTTAGTTATGGTAGGTTGGAGCAATTTTATAGGTCCAGGCACTTTCTTATAAATGTGTCGAAGAACAGACCATCCCTATGTGCTGGCATGGAAATAGAAGAGGTGCAGAGAAAAAATGCTATAAAGAATAATTTTATGAATTTGGAAAACATGAAAAAACTTGAAGTGGAAAAAGAGGAGGAGGTCTATTGATGAGATTTTTTATAGTTGTAGAAAAAGGTTAGTTGAGACTTGTGAAAATTTATGATTTCAGACTTAAAAATAAGAAGGACTCAATTTAAAGTTGTTAACAAGATTGTAAGAACACTGAGACTTAGGATTCCATTATTTTCCAATTTTATGTGATTCAATTAAATAATAATCATGCAACTTATACATTCGAGTGATTCTAATATATTGCAATAATTAGATTTTTAGAAATAACAATTGTTTATCAAAAGCATAGAACATCAAAACCCTAGACAAGCATGCTTCTATCAAAAGAAATCACAATTGTTTAACCAAAATCAATAAATCAATTTTCTCATCAAGGCAAATAATCGTAAAAAGAATTGCAATAATTAATTAAATAAAAATTACCACAAAAATATTGAAAATAAGCTTCCTCCGTCACCTCAGCAAAGGGGTTTAGCTCCTCATGTTGGAAATACGCTCAAAATAATAACTCATGACTGAATAGGTGTTTTATTGAAGAAAAATAATATTACAGCGAATCTATAACAGATATAATTGTTACAGAATCCACTGTTACAGAAATTGTTGCAAACTGAAGATAATTGTTACTAATGGACTGTTACAGGACAGTTTAAATATAAGACACTGATTGCGACTGTTCTCTGCAGCTATATGTTCTTCAGCCTAGGGTTCTTGAGAACGACACTTCCTATATGTCGTATGCAACTCTTCTTCTTCCTCTTCTCTGCTGCTACTGCAGAATCGCTCTGCAGCGATTTTTGTTGCTCTAAAACTACCCCTAACTCTCGACAATCCTTCTTGAGACTGCCCCAAGCCTTTATATACACCACAGGCCAATAACTAGGGTAAGTATCTACCAAATATATATTTTTCTTCTTTTTCACGTAAAAAATCCTTCGGGATATTTTATTTCCTTTTACCTCTCTTCTTTCCGCGTCTCAGGATTATTTAGTACTTCCCAAACTCTCTAAGGATCGAACAGAATCAAACAGAAGATATTCACTTCTTCCATTCACACGTAATAACCAAAATTGAATCCAAACAAAGGCCGAGAATAACTCCTCCCTGTTTGGTTGAGTTTATCCAGAATTCTTCGATCACCAACCAACTGCCAATCCTGTTTTGATATAACAGGCCCATATCCATCCGAATCCAAGAGTATATCCAACAAAATCTCATTCAAATCTCTCTCTGAAATTCACGTACTTTGAACAGCATTTCCCAGTTTTAACAACTTGATAACTTCTCCTTATTTCTCGATTCTGGGACACATAGCTTCCCTGTTGTAGTGAAACAGGTCATCCCCAAACAATTTCCTTGATAATATCCAATAAAAACTCGTCCAAATTCACTGCCAGAAAGTTCTCCTGCTGTAAACTAATTTTTCCGCCAAATCTCTTGTTTAAACAGTGAAGAAAGGGGTGGCCCTTATCCAACTGTTAATTTCCCATATCAATGGGGTGTAAATAGCAAATAGGGTACCCCTTATCAGTGAAGTGCCCTTTAGCCAAGACTCCTTGTAGTAATTCCTCTGGGGACGCAAAAATCACTTTTCGAACCGATTTCTCCGCAAAAACTTATTTCACCAAAACACCTACAAAAACATAAAATAATCAAATAACTACAAAATCGAGCACTAACAATACACATAATTGAGATCAAAATAGACACATAAATGCGTCTATCAAATACCCCCGAACTTATTATTTGCTATTCCTCGAGGAAATAAAAAATAAAATCCTACCTCACTGTCGCATGCATCGCGATTGCACTTAGCATGTGCAACAAGCCTTTAAACCCCTAGGTGGCCCTAGTGTCCGAGTTATAGTCTCGGGAGGGTTTACCAGAGATATACCCACAAAACCTTTACTCCAGACCCTAGCTATCTACGCAGAACCTTGGAATAGCACTAAAGAATCTCCTTGGTTGGCATACTCTCATTGACTATAGGAGGAAGTACCCTGATGCGAAATTCCAATTGATGTACACGAGTTTGCACTCAAGCATACTAAAATTCATATATAAGTGACAGAGCTCTACTCAGATAGTCGCACTATGGACATCAATTTCCGGATTCCACAAATCACATGGATAGATTAAGAAGATGGAAATAGATAAAAACGAAGATGGGTTTGATGTTTACTTAGGTTAACGGTGTTTCCCATATCTGTCTGAAGGCCACTGCCAAGATGAACCTATCCTAATGGACTGAGATACTGGTCTGACTAAAATCAACACAACTGGCATATACAAGGGAACCAGTGGTCGAAAATCCTAATTCTAGATCAACTCGTCTGGTATATACAAGGGAACCAGCGGTCGATTTATTCACTGAACATTAACAATTATTTTTATTTTTATTTTTTTTAACAACGTGATTAGATCTTGCGGATCCAAGCGCATGCTTCTTGTCAGCAGATTACATGGTAATTCCCGTGGATCCTGCATTCCACGCTTGTTTAGGAGACGGAGACAGGGAGAACACACACATATTGCTATCCAAGTGTTAATTTTTTTTTAAGAATTATTCCGTTTGGTCTGTTTTTTTTTTTTTTTAGTAACTCAATCACTCTATTTCACCCTAGCAGTGGTAACAACTCGATGTGTGGGCCCCACCAAATCACTTAGAAACATATTTAAAAAGAAAAGAAAAGAAAAACAGAAGTGAAAAGGACTCAACGAGATAAGGCGAAACTACCATGTTATTTCTAACACCTGAGCTCTGTGCTTTTATGTATAGACTCTTTATAGATGTTTCCATCCACTCAGATTGGTTCCTCAACTCCTACAATCAAGATGCTTCCATCCACTTAGATTGGTTAGTTCCATCCTTAATATGCATAAATTTCTAGGCTTTGGAGTTTACTTATTGCAAATAACAAAAAGTTTCTTCCCCATCCCCAAACTTAAATCTAACATTGTCCTCAATGTTTCTAATTAAACAGTAATACCAAAAGTATGAGTAACAAGAGGATTCAGTAAAGAGAGAAGTCAGAAAGATAATACCTGGGTGAAGCGTAACAATCCTTCCTCGGAGAATAAGGAGAAAAATAAAAATAAAAACCTAAAAACAAATAGCAAAAATAATATACAACATACAAATACTAAATACCTTTATGGACAATCAAGGTATATAGGGTCCTCCAGAGGGACCTCCTCAATATCACCTGTAGGCAAAGGTTCTAAAAAGGGCTTCAATCTCTGACCGTTAACCTTAGAAGAACTACTACCATCTAGTGTTTCAATTTCAACAGCGCCATGAGGAAAAACAGTGCGGACCACAAAAGGGCCGGTCCACCGAGAGCGCAACTTCCCAGGGAATAGATGCAAACGAGTATCATACAGAAGAACTTTTTGACCTGGAGAAAATGACTTTCTTAAAATATATTTATCATGCACAAGTTTCATTTTGTTCTTATACTCCTTAGCACTATCGTATGCATCTCTACGAATCTCGTCCAACTCATCGAGATGGAGTTTTCCGTGAGCTCCTGCTTTGTCAAGTGAAAAGTTTAGCTGTTTCACAGCCCAATATGTTATATGTTCTAACTCAACAGGTAAGTGACATGCCTTGCCAAATACTAGACGATAAGGTGACATTCCAATGGAGGTCTTAAACGTGGTACGATAAGCCCATAAGGCATCAGTAAGCCTCGAAGACCAGTCTTTTCTACTAGGATTAACCATTTTATCTAATATACGTTTTATCTCCCTATTGGAAACCTCTACCTGACCACTAGTCTGTGGGTGATATGGGGTAGCTACTTTGTGAGTAATACCATATTGTTTCATTAAAAGTGCAAATGGTCTATTACGAAAGTGTGTTCCTCCATCACAAATTATAGCTCGCGGTGTACCAAAACGTGTAAGTATATTATCTTTCAAAAACTGCAGTACGACCTTGTGGTCATTTGTTTTACACGGAACTGCCTCAACCCACTTAGACACATAGTCTACAGCGACAAGTATGTAAAGATAACCAAAAGAATTAGAGAATGGACCCATAAAATCAATTCCCCACACATCAAAGACCTCAATCACTAAAATAGGGTTCAAAGGCATCATATTTCTACGAGAAATGGTCCCTAACTTCTGGCAACACTCACAAGAAGCACAATGACTATGGGAGTCCTTAAACAACGAAGGACAGTAAAATCCACACTGCAATATCTTTGCAGCAGTCTTCTTAGTACTAAAGTGACCCCCACACGCATGTTCATGACAAAAGGAGATAATACTAGACTGGTCATTTTCAGGTACACATCTCCTAATAATCTGGTCTTGACAATACTTAAACAAATAAGGATCATCCCAAAAGAAATGCTTAACCTCGGCTAAAAACCTAAAACGATCTTGTTTACCTCCAATGTTGAGGCATTTTACCAGTAACAAGATAATTCACTATATTTGCATACCAAGGTGATTGGAAAACAAAGAACAATTTTTCATCAGAAAAGCTATCCCTAACGGGAGTGAAATCATCAGGGGAATCCACAACAAGCCTAGTCAAGTGATCTGCTACTGCATTTTCAGCACCCTTTTTGTCTCTAATATCTAACTTGAATTCTTGTAACAATAGGATCCATCTAATCAATCTAGGTTTGGAATCCTTTTTAGACAAAAGATATTTTAAAGCAGCATGATCAGTAAAAATTATGACCTTAGAACCTAATAGGTAGGATCTAAACTTATTCAAGGCAAAAACGATGGCTAACAGTTCATTTTCGGTAGTTGTATAGTTCAGTTGGGCATCATTTATAGTTTTGCTAGCATAGTAAATCACATGAAGTAATTTGTTTTCTCTCTGACCTAACACAACACCTATAGCATAATCTGAAGCATCACACATAATTTCAAAGGGTAGGTTCCAGTTAGGTGCCTAGACTATGGGAGCGGTAGTGAGTAACGTCTTAAGCTTCTCAAAAGCCTCTAAACAAGCATCATCAAAGACAAACTTAACATCTTTCGCAAGTAAATTGCAAAGAGATCTAAAAATCAAGCTAAAGTCCTTAATGAATCGTCGATAAAATCCTGCGTGCCCTAAGAATGACCTAATCTGTTTTACGGTTTTTGGGGCCTGTAAAGTTTTAATAAGGTCAACCTTGGCTTTGTCTACCTCTATACCCTTCGAAGATACGATATGCCCTAACACAATTCCTGATTTAACCATGAAATGACATTTTTCCTAATTAAGCACTAAATTCTTTTCCTTACACCTAGTCAACACTAGTGTCAAATGATGCAAGCACTCGTCAAAAGATGAACCAAACACTGAAAAGTCATCCAGAAAGACCTCTAAGAACCGTTCTACCATGTCAGAAAATATGCTCATCATATACCGCTGGAAAGTAGCAGGTCCATTACACAACCCGAAAGGCATGCGTCTATACGCAAAGGTACCAAAGGGACAGGTAAAAGTAGTTTTCTCTTGGTCCTCTAGGGAAATAACAATATGATTATAGCCCAAGTATCCATCTAAGAAGCAATAATGACTATGTCCAGCTAATCTCTCTAGCATTTGTTCGATAAAAGGAAGAGGAAAGTGATCCTTCCTTGTGACCTTGCTCAATTTTCTATAGTCAATACAGACACGCCATCCCGTGGTCACTCGGGTTGGGATTAATTCATTGTTATCATTCTGGACTACAGTGATACCTGATTTCTTGGGAACAACCTGAACGGGGCTGACCCACTTACTGTATGAAATGGGGTAGATAATACCCGCATCTAACAACTTAAGCACTTCAGTTCGAACTACTTCTTTCATATTAGGGTTCAGTCGACGTTGCATCTCCCTAGAGGGTTTAGTGTCATCTTCTAAATGAATCTGATGCATACAAACAGTAGGACTTATACCCTTAATATCTGCTATGGTCCACCCTAAAGCTTCATGTTGTCTTGAAGTACGGTGACTAGCCTACTTTCCTGATCACTATCCAAGTCGGAAGCAACAATCACAGGTAAAGTCTCAGATGGGCCTAAAAACACATATTTCAGGGTATCTGGTAATGGTTTAAGGTCCAACTTAGGGGGATCTTCTAAAGAAGGAATTAAAGTAGATTTAAAAACTGGTAGTGGTCCGAACTTAGGTCTCCATCCATTACTAGTGTCCATCAAAGGGGCGGCATCTAGCAAAGAATTCACCTCATTAATCACACTATCGTCATCAAAGTCAAACCCAAAGTGGGCTAGGCATTTCTCTAATGGATCTTCTAGAAAAGTGTTTGGTAATGACTCCTGAACTAAGGTTCCTATCATGTTTACCTCTTCAAAAGACGAGTCATCTAACTCAGAGGGTTGTTTACAAATATTGAAAATATTTAGCTCAATAGTCATATTACCAAAAGAAAATTTCATGATACCGTTTCGACATATAATGATCGCATTTGATGTAGCTAAGAATGGGCGACCTAAAATCACAGGTATATGGTTTCCTGGGTCTGGGACAGGTTGGGTATCTAGGATAACAAAATCCACTGGATATATAAACTTGTCGACCTCAATTAGAACATCCTCTATGATTCCACGAGGAACTTTCACTGACCTATCAGCTAACTGGAGTGTTATCTTGGTTGGTTTCATTTCACCTAGCCCTAGCTCAAGGTACACATGGTACGGAAGTAAGTTCACACTAGCTCCTAAGTCAAGTAAAGCTTTTTCTACCCGGTAATTACCTATCGTGCAAGAAATGGTAGGGGAACCTGGGTCTTTGTATTTAGGAGTAGTGGTATTCTGTTTGATCGAACTTACATGAGTAGCTAAAAAGGCTTTCTTAGGGACATTCAGCTTTCTCTTTATCGTACACATATCCTTAAGGAAGTTAGCGTAAGCAGGGAGTTGCCTAATTGCATCTAATAAAGGAAGGTTTATGGTAACTTGCTTAAAAACCTCCAATATGTCATTAAAATGGGATTCCTTTTTGGTTGGTACTAGTAGCTGTGGGAATGGGGCTCTAGGCACAGAGTCAGACCTCTCAGGAACCGAATTGGCATCATCAGGAACTTTATCAGTCTCCTCAGCTACTGGTGGTCCTGAGGGGTGAACTACAGTATGTTCACTATCGGGCATGGTTACCTGATTGTCTACTACTCTACCACTCCTAAGGGTTCTAATTGCATTCATTCCTTTGGGATTTGGATTAGGATGACTAGGGAACTTTCCATTCTCTATTTCACTTAGAGTCTTAGCTATTTGACCTACTTGATGTTCTAACTTAGATAGAGTCTGAGCATTATTTGTAAACTCTGCCTGGTTTCTTGTTGAAAGCTAGAGTGATTGTTTGATAACATTTCATGGTTCTTTGATAGCATAATAAGAGTTTCCTCTAAGCTAGATATTTTATTCTCATAAGGGTTTTTAGATTGGGATGAACCCGAAAGATTCTTAGTGTAACCAAAACCTGGGGGTGCCTGATAATTACTAATCTGACCTTGATTCTGACCCTGAGACCATGAAAAATTAGGATGCTTTTCCCAACCGGGGTTATAGGTCTCTGAATATGGGTCAAATTTTTGACGGTTTTCAAATCTAGAGTTGTTATAAAGAGCATGTGCTTGCTCTTCACTAATCTGTCCTTCCCAAAATGAGTTATTGGGCTCTATTCCACAACTAGAGACTTAAGAGATTTTAAGCCTATCATCAGTTTCAAAAAAAGGCTTATGTTTAGACTGACTTAATTCTAAAGCTTTTAACCATCTAGATAAGGCAGCAAACTTAGCATCTGACTCAAAGCTTGAGTCTACCATATTGGTGCTATTTCTATTTACCAAAAGTCTTTTAGGGGGCTCTACACATGATTCCCACTGTTGGGATTTGTCAGCTACTTCTTCTAAAAAGGAATTTGCTTGATCAGCAGTTTTATTTAAGAACCCTCCAGCACATAATGACTCAACCAAGGATTTGGTCGAGTAGTCTAACCCGTCAAAAAGAATTTGCACTAATTTCATTTTTTCAAACCCATGATGGGGACACTGCGCCAAGAGATCATTGAATCTTTCTAAAAACCTATAAAGAGACTCTCCTTCTTGTTGCATACTGGTGTTAATTTTTTGCCTAATAGACGAGGTTTTATGTTTTGGGTAAAACTTTTGGAAGAACACAGAAGTGAGTTCATCCCATGTTGTTATGGAATCAGATGGTAAATTATTTAGCCAAGATTTAGCTTTATCTCTTAAGGAAAGAGGAAACAATCTAAGTTTTAAAATTTCATCACTAAGGTCTTTAATCTTAACTGTTCCACAAATTTCCTCAAAGTCCCTTACATGAAAGTATGGGTTCTCATCATCTTTCCCTATGAATATAAGGATCATCTGAATAGTACTAGGTTTCAACTCATAATTAGCCGAAGAGGCTGGTAATCTTATGCACGATGGTCGGGTGGACCTAGTTGGGTACATGTAATCTCTTACAGTTGTCATTGCTGGTACTATCGGAGTACTAGGGATCCTTTCCTTACTAAAATCAGGACGTTCAAAAATAGGACTCTCTAGATTAAGGTAATCAAGACTCTTGTTTCCTAAAATATCACTTCTAGGTTTTTCACGCATAAACCGTCCTAGAGCGTCTCTCTTACGTTCTGGCATACAAGAATTTAACCAAAAACTGTGCACATGCAAATGCTGGGCTAACTAAATTAGGTAGGATTGGGTTACCACAGCAAAATATACCCAAAGGTACGAGGCTGAGGTTTGTGGTGTTTCGGATGATAACGCCCAGAGGGTTCACCGTACTAAACCACTTGTTTTCCTAAAATCGGTGTCGGGCGAAAATGCAATTGGTGTGTGCAAGTGTTTTTTATTTTTTTTAATAACTAAAATAAACAAGCAGCAAAATAGAAAATTACAAGTCCAAAAGAAAAATAAATAAACTAATAAATAAAAGTTCTTTAAAAAAAAATCTCCAGCTTTCTCCTTTAATGGCAAGCAAGTCTAACTTTCCAACTTTCGCTTCAAGACAATCCTGCACACCAAAAACAAAAATACCAAAGTAAAATCTAGAAAATAATAAAATAAAACTAAATAAAGACTAAAAACAAAAATAAAAATCTAAAACCTAAACCTAAAGACAAGTCCGCATCGGCGGCGCCAAAAATTGATGAGATTTTTTATAGTTGTAGAAAAAGGTTCGTTGAGACTTGTGAAGATTTTCGATTTCATACTTAAATAAAACTAAAAATAAGAAGAACTCAATTTAAAGTTGTTAACAAGTTTGTAAGAACACTGAGACTTGGGATTCCACTATTTTCCAATTTTATGTGATTCAATTAAATAATAATCATGCAACTTATACATTCGGGTGATTCTAATATATTGCAATAATTAGATTTTTAGAAATAACAATTGTTTATCAAAAGCATAGAACATCAAAACCCTAGGCAAGCATGCTTCTATCAAAAGAAATCACAATTGTTTAACCAAAATCAATAAATCAATTTTCTCATCAAGGCAAATAATCGTAAAATGAATTGCAATAATTAATTAAATAAAAATTACCACACAAATATTGAAAAGTAGCTTCCTCCGTCGCCTCAGCAAAGGGGTTTAGCTCCTCATGTTGGAAATACGCTCAAAATAATAACTCATGACTGAATAGGTGTTTTATTGAATAAAAATAATATTACAGCGAATCTGTAACAGATATAATTGTTACAGAATCCACTGTTACAGAAATTGTTGCAAACTGAAGATAATTGTTACTAATGGACTGTTACAGGACAGTTTAAATATAAGACACTGATTGCGACTGTTCTCTGCAGCTATATGTTCTTCAGCCTAGGGTTCTTGAGAACGACACTTCCTATATGTCGTCTGCAACTCTTCTTCTTCCTCTTCTCTGCTGCTACTGCAGAATCGCTCTGCAGCGATTTTTGTTGCTCTAAAACTATCCCTGACTCTCGACAATCCTTCTTGAGACTCCACACCACAGGCCAATAATAGGGTAAGTATCTTCCAAATATATTTTTTTCTTCTTTTTCAGGTAAAAATCCTTCGGGATATTTTCTTTCCTTTTACTTCTCTTCTTTCCGCGTCTCAGGATTATTTAGTACTTCCCAAACTTTCTTAGGATTGAACAGAATCAAACAGAAGATATTCAATTCTTCCATTCACACGTAATAACCAAAATTGAATCCAAACAAAGGCCGAGAATAACTCCTCCCTGTTTCGTCGAGTTTATCCAGAATTCTTTTATCACCAACCAAATTCCAATCCTGTTTTGATATAACAGGCCCATATCCATCCGAATCCAAGAGTATATCCAACAAAATCTCATTCAAATCTCTCTCTGAAATTCACGTACTTTGAACAACATTTCCCAGTTTTAACAACTTGATAACTTCTCCTTATTTCTCGACTCTGGGACACATAGCTTCCCTGTTGTAGTGAAACAGGTCATCCCCAAACAATTTCCTTGATAATATCCAATAAAAAATCGTCCAAATTCACTGCCAGAAAGTTCTCCTGCTGTAAACTACTTTTCCCGCCAAATCTCTTGTTTAAACCGTGAAGAAAGGGGTGGCCCTTATACAACTGTTGATTGTCCATATCAATGGGGTGTAAATAGTAAATAGGGTACCCCTTATCAGTGAAGTGCCCCTTAGCCAAGACTCCTTGTAGTAATTCCTCTGGGGACTCAAAAATCACTTTTCGAGCCGATTTCTCCATAAAAATTTATTTCAGCAAAACACCTGCAAAAACATAAAATAATCAAATAACTACAAAATCGAACACTAACAATACACATAATTGAGATCAAAATAGACACATAAATGCGTCTATCATCTATGAGACAAAGAGCCGAATTGAAGTTTATGGATGCTCTTCTTTTGGGAATACTGCAATAAAGACAAAATATAGGCTGCAACTGATTTTTCTAGGAATACAAAAAGATACTGGAAAAAGTCAAGCTTCAAATCATAAATAATGAGTTATGCAGAAAATTCTTTTGATCTTAAGATTTTTGTTTGAATTTTTTTTTTTGATTTCTTCAGTAACCGACCTAAATTCAGATGAACTATCTTTGTGAGCACCGGGTAGGAAGAGGGAGCTTAAGAGAAGTCTCGCACTACAGAAAAGCTAATTAACCAGGTGTGTTGGTTACTCAAAAGCCCCTTTCTTTCTGTCTTTCTTCGTTTTGATTTTTAATTAACTTAAACACTAATGTGTAGCGCTACCTCCAAACTCGGAATACATGACAATACTTGCATACAGCTTGAGTTGTATTGCTAGCTGAAAAATCATGACTTAGGGTAAATAATTCCTTGAATTTGGTGTTTGATTTCTCTGCTACATATCTGTTTTTCTGCCAATAATGTCTTGACTGAATACAACTAGATTTTAGCTAGCGAGACTTTTTTTTTTGTTCGAGTAAAATTCCAGGTTTGCTAATTATCAACTAGAACTGCTAGTGGATACGAGTTTAGATTTACTTTTTACGTTCAGTGTGATTTTATAGTGTTTATGTCCAAAAAATTATTGATGCAGCAATCAGTTAAGCGATATTGGTTCAAGAACTCTAAAACTCTGTTTACTCTTTCCTGACTTGGCTTAGATTGTTTCAAATTCTTTGAATTAGTCCTACAAGTTACTTATTGTACTCTGGTAGTCACTTGACATTAGATGATGATTGGGCCAAGTCAGAACTGTGCAACATATTCAAGTAGTCACTTATTTTTTTCAGGCCTTCATATCCAGCAGAAGCATTACAAAACATATCTATGAGGCAATTGCTATAGCTTAGCTTGGTATTTTTTTCAGTGAAGTTCTAAATGATGTTCTAGAAACTGTTTAAGGGGACATATACACTTTTAAACCACCAAAAACTTGCTGCTTCAAGCATTCATGTATCTTCCAGTGATTTCCCTTAACATTAATCACTGAAAGAGGGCTATGATGGTGCAAACAGGTGGTGGAGGAAGCTGTTATTGCGGGTGATCCCTTGATGGTAATGTTAATCAACAGCTCATCCGTAAGAGGTAATTTCTTAAAACCCTTAATCTTTTCTCTGTAAATTGCTTTTGATTAGAGGTATGATTAAAAGCAAGACGAGTAAGACGAGTGGAGACATTGTTGTTCTTTTAAGGTTGTGCCTTTTTCTTTAAGTATCATCCATGTGATTGTTTATACCTTACTGATTTGCCAAAAATGATATTCCTCGGAATACTATAAAATTTTATTGCCACAGTAATTGCCATTCATTTTGAATAACTTATGCTCTTTTTGTTTTCTGTAGTCATAGCAGAACTTAATGCTTCATTGCTACTCATGACAGGAATGGATTGCATAAATGGCTTCTCATGTGAAGTCCATTGGCAAAAAAAAAAAAAAACTGGTGGAAGCTGGCTTAAAAAGATTCTATGCGGAAACATAAGAAGCAATAAAATCCTGGTGGTTATCAGGTAGGAACTCATCAATAAAATCCTAGTGGTATTGATTTTGCCATAATCAATGTATGTTCTGCAGAAAATAGTTAATAAATCAACTATTAATCTTATAACAAGTAGCATACACACTCTAAAGATTTGTACGGACACTATCATACATAAAACAACACGAGCAGGTACATTTCAAGGCTGACGTGCTCCAAGCGCTTTTAAGTTTCTTCGGATTGATGAAGAGTCCAACCTATTTTATTTTATTTTTGTTTTAGTTTGGAATGGTACTTGATGTTAATGTTTGTTTGTACGCATCAAAGGTGTTGTAGTTTTGTATTTTAATATCAACCTTTGTTATTCACTTGGTTAGACAAAGACTCATTCGTATAATCCGATGATATTGTTTTTAATAGGATTAATTGGTCTGGGTCTGTGTTACAAGTCTACACATCAACCTAGCTATTTGGATTTCGTCAAGGGAAATAATAAAAAATCAGAGTCAACAAATTATGTTAGTTATGCTGAATTTGGATGGGGTAATAAGGAAGCCGACACCAACATACTCACTGCCATTGTAAGTATAGGGTCGTCTCAAGATATCTTATTAAGGTTTAAATCGTTTGATTTCATCTCAAAAATTGATCACTCTTCGGCAAAGGTTTACAATATTTCAAATCATTCATAGTTGAGTTTATGAACTCGCTTAGATCCCAACTCAAGTGCCACAGCATAAGTTCTACTTATTTACAGGGAAGGAATCATAAACAAAGCTGAAACTGAAATTATTATTTATATAGCATCGACGGCTTGACTATCTTTGTTACGTGATGCCAGCATGGGGTTTTTATAGCTGAAACTGAAATTATAATTTTTATGCATGGGTGATGTTGAAGTGTTACCAGATGAGTAGTAAGAGAAACTAATATAAGTACAATAATTTGCATTGTATATTTACACTTAATGTTCAAAATGTTAATGTAAAAGCACGTTATAATTCATAATTTCATATTCATTTTATGTTTTATTTTATTAATAATTTAATAAGATTAATAACATTTAGACTCGGGCTGAACATGGGAAAGCATTTAATCTTTTAAATGGTGAGGAGACTAATTAGAAAGAAAATATTCTCTATAGCGGTTGGAGCTTTGTCGATAGTAATGCAGAGAAGAAAGATGCTAAAGAGGAGTGGGGGATTTGGCCTCATTTTCTGAGTGGTGCTATAGGTATTTTGTTTTTGTTTTTTTTTTATTAAAAAAAAAAAGGTTTAGTGCATTGCGATTGGCGGGGCGAAGCCTCACGCACACCAAATAAAAAAACGCATGGCCACGGGACGAGACGAGCCCGTGTATACCAAGTAGAAGAAAAAAAATGCCCGGTGCATAGCAGGGGCACAAATCTAGTATCTTTATAAAATTTGAAAACAAAATTTGTTGGAATCAATTAATAGGGAAAACACGTGTCCACATAAAAAAAAAAAAAACATCTCTAGATTCGGAAAAAATAAAGAATAGAGTTCGGATTTTCTCTCACGGATAGGTCGATTCCTCTCCGACGAATATAGTTTCAAATTCAAGTTTTCCTCTCTAAACTTCTTCTCAGGAGTGTGGTCCAGGGAAACATGAGTTTTGTAGTTTCAAATTCAAGTTTTCATATCTAAACTTCTTCTGGCGCTGACACCCCCAACGCGTCCTTTTTCCGTTCGGTTCTGATCAACCGGAAAGGTGACAAAGTATGTGCTCTGAATCTTTCACTGAGCCTAACATAAATAGTCTCATATTTGAGTCTCATTATTTCTAAGAGTTCAAATCTACAAGATTATGAGGTTAAGATCACGGCGGAGCTAGGAATCCATTTATGGGTAGACGAGAAATGTTAAAAAATTTGTGATAATGGGCTTTCAGCCCATAATATATAATAATTAGGGTTGGGAGCCAGCCCAACAGGGTAGGCAGTGGCTACATGCCTGATTAAGATGCAGGCAAAAAATTTACTGGGTTCTGCATTACAAAGTTCCTACTGTTATTTGCATACTGATTGGGTAAAAGTTGATATAAGTTTAAGCATATAGGAAAGGGTAAAAGTTGATATAAGTTTAGAATGATGTTTTGGGGACTACTCAAAATAGGTGGGGGACTACTCCTTCATTTTTGGTAGGACATTTGAAGTAGTTTTGGGTTATCCCTTATCCAAAAAAAAATTTAATACCAAATTTACCCTTGGTAATTAAATTAGTTAATTTCCTTCTTCTTCTTCTTCTTCTTCTTCTCCAACATCAACCAAGAAGTCCGATTCGATTAAAATGAAAATCCGCAGGTAATTTCCTTCATACCCATTCCTTTGAATCGTTTTTTGTTGAAGAAATCGATTAGAAATCATCAAAAACCATTGAAAATGGTCGTTACAGTAGAGATTTCGGCTAGGAAATTTTTTGAAAACCCTAGATTTTGGTAACCAAACTTTCAATATGAAGAACAGTTCGGCCAATTAGGATTTTTTAGGTAACCGAACTATGTAGTTCGGTAAGCTCGCAAAAAAAAAACGTAACCGAACTCCTTGTTTATATGAAAATTTTGAGTTCGGTTTAGTCGATAAATTTATATAGGTAACCGAACTTTGATAAAATATAGTTCGGTTACTTCGCAGTTTCTATGTGGTAACCGAACTTTGATCTGTCAACACCAAACTTGTAGTTCGGTTTTTAAGATGGTTGATTTCGAAATGAAGGTTTTGGGTACTTAGGTATACTTCAAATTTAGTTAATGTTGCTTGAATTGACAAAAACTTTTGAAAAAATGAGAAATTTATAAACTGATTTCGACCATGGAAATGAAGTTCGGCTACGACATCTGAAGAACAGGTAGCCGAACTCATCTGCAAGTGTAGTTCGGCTAATGGTTCTGAAGACACAGGTAGCCGAACTCAGCTTTAATGGAGTTTTTTCTTTCAGAGAAAAGTTCGGCTAGGAAAAAGAAAGTTGCGACGTAACCGAACTAAAAGTTCGGCTAGGAATTTTCTCTCTCGACGTAACCGAACTAAAAGTTCGACTGGGAAAACCGAACTCAATATATTGGTTTTCAGAAAAAAGTTCGGTTAGTAGAAAAAAATTGAGACAAAACTGAACTAAAAATTCGGCTAGGAAAAAAACGAAAAAAAGTTGCGACGTAACCGAACTAAAAGTTCGACTGGGAATATTTTTTTTGCGAGGTAACCGAACTTTTTTCTGAAAGAAAAAACTCCATTAAAGCTGAGTTCGGCTAGTTCGACAAACTGTTTCACATAATTCCTAGCCGAACTTCTCTCTGCAACTTTCATTTTCAACTCATTTTGATGATTACTTCTCATTTCTTCAACCAAAAACGAATGACAAGTAATGGGTTTGTGAGAATATCTTCGTTAATAATTTAAATTAAGCTATATACATAGAGGTTGTGGTGGTTGGTGGTGGTAGTAGTTGGAGGTGGTAGGTGCTGGACGGTGGTGGTGGGCGGCGGTGGTGGGAGGAGGTGGTGGTTATATATATATATATGTGGTTATTAGGTTTGTTTTAAATTAAATTAGGTTAAGGGTAGGTTAGTCATTTCCACACTTTAGGACACCCCTTATAAATATAGGGTAGACATTTCTATCACAAAGTAGTCCCCCACTGTTTTGGGGTAGTCCCCAAAACATCGTTCTAAGTTTAAGCATAGAGGAAAGTTTCAACCATGACTGTATGTGGCATGGGCTATGGGCATAGGCTCATTACAACAAGACCAGATAGGGCGAGCAACAGGTAAAATCTATGCATTTAGTACCACCCATATCCGGTACATCTAAATAGCGATTGTTAGATTTCCATCCATGTCTGGTCCATCACCCACGGGTTTGGCATCAATGGGTCAGCAGGTGGATGTGTTGGACGCTGATGGATCCGCGAATTTGTATTAAAATTTCTTTTTAAGTAAGATGAAAACAAAACTAAATAAAAATACACAGTTTAATTACTTATTTATCACATCCTAAATCATCCTTAGATAAATATTCTTACATGCTAACTAAATCATCTCCACCTCTCTGCTAGGAACATGTAAATTTAAAGCTTCCAGATATAATTAATCTGAAATGAATATACTATTGAGTATAAATTACTAGACTTATCTTCATACTTTACGTAATTTTAAAAATACACTCAACCTAGCGGGTGCAGGTGTCCAATGGGTTTCTAGACTTGCACCCGCAGTCAATCCAATATTCGATGGATTTTGAAGACTGGATCCACGTCCAACTCATGATCAGGTTGGGCATCCACCCACCAAATTGCGAGTGGATTGGGTCGACTTGACGGGCTTGACCACACCCATGCTCACCCCTACAACTAGAGCATAAGTAACACCACAAAACTTACAGCACGCACACTTGCACTGATAACTGACCCCGAATTTTCCTTTTCACTTAATTTTTGTGTCACTTCGGTCCATGAGCTTATATCTGAAACTTACGCATAATACTAACAATAGATGTTACAGACCAGCTAAACCATCAATTTAGCAGGATGATATCAACGCACTCAATAAAAATTACTCATGGACTATATACTTCATAGAATTAGCACTTTCAAGACCGATGGGTCCTGTAGATGGTGATTTTTATGACGAGGGACAAAAAAGTCATTTCAAACTTGACCATGACTCAAGTCTCATTCAGTCTCAGTTTCATGGGCACGACCACATTTGCACCATGAAACTGCACCTTATGGGCGCGTCTTAGAGGACTCCATGAACCCCGAGTCGTTCCAGCGTCACTCGAGCCTAAGGCTCATGAGAGCAACTCAAGCCTAAGTCCCAATAAGCTCAACCGAAATCACAACTCACACTCTCATATAAAAAGTAGCTCTCATGGATATATGTCCCAGTTGACTCCATGAGACCTAAGCTTGACTCCTAGCAACATCCACACTAGCCATGTCACATCCCCACAAAGGGGGAACTAGGTCTCTGATCCTTACATGGGAATACGGACAAGCCTCGGATTCTCTTAGGTCGCGGATGACTCCATGTGGATGAGCGAGACTCGGGTCTTGGTCTCCATGACCAAGATTCAGGTTTTTCCCTGATGAGAGAGATTCGACTCTCAAACTTATGAAGTTCAGACTCATTCCTCACTCACATGAGCGTCACAATTAGCTGATAACTAATACCAACGTTGATTGTGCTAGTCACATCATGGCATGATCTTAATCACTCATCAAGAATCACGAATTTATCTTCGTCTCGTACAAACACGAGACTCGGGGGTAGAGATATAAAACGTGCCAGCCGAGCATAGTCCATCCCACGAAATCACATGCTTAGAGTGCTATGTGTCGTGCTGTGCTGTGCCGGAGATTATGACGTGTCGTGCTGTGTTGTGCTAGAAGGCGTGTTGTGCTAGGATGTGCCAGAAAAATAAACGTGTTGTGTCATGCTGTGCTGTGCTGGGCACATTTATTTTATATTTTCTAATATAAATATTTTCCAAATATTTAGGTATTATATGTGTTGTTATGAAAATAAGTCAACATAACGATAATAAAATGTCAATAATTGGCTAGAATAAAGATTTTTTTTTTAAATATACACAAAATGTGATGTATTGTGCCATGTTGGGTAATATTTTATATATATTATGACGTGCTTTCTTAACGTGGTATGTTGTGCCGTCCGTGTCGCGTGTTGTGCTGGGCTATTGTGTCGATTAGTCTAACCCAGCCCATCCCATGAAACTAACGTGTTGTTCCCTGCTGAGCTAAGTCATGTGTTGGGATGGGATGTGCTTAGATTTTAGCGTGTTGGGATGGGTTGTGCTCGTGCTGGCACATCCCAATTTACACCTCAACTCGGGCATACTAACAAGCCTCAGAGAACGAATCTCAGTATCGTAAGAATGTTCACGAGTGGTCACTGAAAAAGCGGGGGTCTAACAACCACACCCAATATTTTTCTTATAGCAATCTGTATGGACAAACTCCAATATAATTCCAAGAGAATCAACTAGACAGTCAGACTCAATCAATGGAAATATATCCAAGAGTTATATCTCTATTTCTCAATTCAATCTGCAATCAAACAAATAGGAATTTGCGAGCCCGATTGAATATAAGAAATAACTTGGACGGTATCAAAAACCAATATCCAAGTGTCAATCAATTTAATCAACGATCCAAAGGTCGGATTCACAAGTGATTGAACTTACGCACAACCTGTGATATTTCAATTATATAAAAATATAATGCGGAAAAGAAATAACATAGACACCAGAAATTTTGTTAACGAGGAAATCGCAAATGCAGAAAACCCCCGGGACCTAGTCGAGATTTGAACACCACACTGTATTAAGCCGCTACAGACACTAGCCTACTCCAAGTTAACTTCGGACTGGAATGTAGTTGAGCCCTAACTAATCTCACACTAATTAAGGTACAGTCACGTTCCTTACGCCTTTGAATCCCAGCAGAACTCTACGCACTTGATTCACTTAGCTGATCTCACCCACAACTAAGAGTTGCTACGACCCAAAGTTGAAGACTTGATAAACCAATCTGTCTCACACAGAAAAGTCTATTGAATAGATAAATATGTGTTCCACGGAAATACCTAGATGTTTTTGTTCCGTCTTTTGATAAATCAAGGAGAACAGGAACCAATTGATATACTGGACTTATATTCCCGAAGAACAGCCTAGAAATATTAGTCACCTCACAACAATCTTAATCGTATGGTAGCAAAACAAGATATTTTGGAATCACAAACGATGAGACGAAGATGTTTGTGACTACTTTTTATCTTTCCTATCGGAGAATAAATCTCGAGTAAATCTTAGAGAAGATAGTACTCAATACGATAGAAAACAGCAAGATCAGAACATGCAACTACAGAGAAATAGTTGGGTCTGGCTTCACAATCCCAATGAAGTCTTTAAGTCGTTAACCTACAGGGTTTCGTGAAAAACCTAAGGTTAAAGGAGAATCGACTCTAGTCGCAACTAGTATCACACTGGAGGTGTGGGGATTAGGTTTCCCAATTGCTAGAGTTCTCCCTTATATAGTCTTCAAATCAGGGTTTGCAATCTCAGTTACCTTGGTAACAAAGCATTCAATATTCACCGTTAGATGAAAACCTGATTAGACTCGAGCTAATATCTTTCAACTGTTAGATCGAACTTAGCTTGTTACACACAAATGAAAAGTGACTTCATTTAGATATGGGTAACCGTACCTAAACGTGTACACCTTGTTGGATCAACAATAGTTAACCGAAGTAATCCATATGAACACTTTCATATCAACCATAATCATCTTAACCATAACTAGTTCAAGTGACTCAAATGAAAATAGTTCCAGAGTTGTTCAATTGTTTATATTCTCATAGAAGTATACAAGACAAAATTGAAGCAAAATTGATTTTGATTTACTCGAATCAATTCATGAACATCATAGCCACAGTTTGCAAAAGATTGCATTCCTTGTTATATAAATGTATTAGTTCATGAACAGACCGATTTTAGTTCATAACCCACTCAAGTATGCAAACAAGTACGCATACTTAAGTAGCCAGACTTGGACTGTGTTCGCCAGTATGCAAACGGGTACGCATATTGTCGTACACTTCCAAACTTCAATTGAACCCAGTACACGTACAGGTACGCATACTCTAGTACCCGGACTTCAACTGACTTCGCCATTACGCATACAGGTACGCATACTCTAGCTCCCGAACTTTACCTGACCAACCAGTACGCATACGGGTATGCATATTAAGTTCCGGTCTTGGATCAACACATATGCAAGTACGCATACTGTGCTTATAATCCGATCATGGTTAAGTGTTCTAAACTCCCATTTCAGTCATAGAAACATTCTCGGAAGACGACAATAGTTGTCTCACACAAACTATTAGCTTCAAAGCAATTTTCAAGTGATCGAATGATCAATACGAAACATTCCGAGTCTACATCAAATGACTGTCTCACACAAATCATGTAAGATGTTATAAGGCGATTTTCACATGATCATCTTTTGACTTTCGTCAAGAATATAAGATGAACTTGGTTAAAGCGAAAGCTTACCAACACATATTTCGAGAAATATGTAAGCGAGTTAAACTCAGCTCGAAATATCAAATGTGTATAATCGAAGTCTATATAGCTATACGACTTTTGTCTTAAATAGGAGATAGAGTAGATAGACTTTTGAGTGATAAATGAGTTCAAGTCTCCACATACCTTTTGTTGATGAAGTTCCACAAGCTCCCCTTAGTAGTTCTTCGTCTTCAATCGATGAACGCCGTGAAGTCTAATGCTCAACTACACTTTCTAT
Source organism: Papaver atlanticum (assembly GCA_023531105.1). NCBI lineage: Eukaryota > Viridiplantae > Streptophyta > Magnoliopsida > Ranunculales > Papaveraceae > Papaver > Papaver atlanticum. The sequence goes on along the minus strand of JAJJMB010003771.1, from coordinate 283,304 downwards.
CCTAATCCGAGACTTAGCTATAAGTAGAATATTATAGTTTTGGCAACTAAACTTAACAACAAGCTTGAGATAGCAACGCTTGCGAGTTCGACCGAGCAGTGCTCTAACAATATATTTATACGATCTCAATTGGTACTGATATAGTGATGGTGATTAATTTTTTTGTAGATAAACTGAAGAAAAAAATTATTAATTAAAAGGTTTATGGCACAGAGTGCCTTTGTAAAACAGACTTAACCCATGGAGAGAAATCCATGTATTCTTCTAGAATGAGTTTATCTAAACTAACTCGCTTTGAAATCAGATCAGCGATATTATTGAAATCTTTTTTAACATGAGAGAATTTACAAAATTTAAAAGTATTTATTAAACTTTTAATACTCCTAATGAGATGATAATTTTCCCATCTGACTTGTAAAGTATCAGATGTTATGGACTGCACGACAACTTCAGCATCATCTTTGAGATGAATCTCTAGAATGTTTTGCTCCTTAATCCAACAACAAAACTATGACTTTAGTTAGTGTTATTTAATTTGTTAAGATCTACAAATGATTTAGATCAAAGGATATGTCTGTCTATATCATAAAAGCGCACTGCAGTCCATAAACACAAAAGTTCGGGTTTTTCCTCTATCCCATGCATGTTGTGCACTGCAGTCCACAAATAGAAAAGATGGTAACAACGATTAAGGAACTAAACGATGAATTCTTCACGAAGGTTCTTTGCCTATGGTTGTACTACAACATTCCAAAAGAACTCGTTGTTCCGGGGAGCGAGCTAGAAGATACGGTTATCCCACTGAAATATGTGAAAGCAGAAAATTTTCTAAAATTGCTCAGGAGTCTGATGTTCAGTCCCTTTTCACCGACTGAACGAAGACCGAATCAAGATTATTATTTTCTTTCCATATGGAAGGTATGTTTTTTATCTTCAAAAATTGGAGTCAAACACTAAAATTGGGCATCACACGAAGATTCTAAGGATTGGCCCTCGGAGTAAAGGCAGGGCCAGAGGGTTTTAAGAAAAAGGGGACAAAACATTTCTTTACCCATGTCAGGGGTGCAAAGTGGGCTTGAAAGGCCAATTTATACTTAGAAAAGCAAAAAATGTCAAAAATATGAAACCTGTTTTGAGGCATACTCAAAAAAAATTGAGGCATACAAGGTAATGACAAAATAGAGTCATTATGTGGTAAAATCAATAACCCCTTATCCATCATATTTTTATCACGACAATAATGCCCTTACTTCATTAGTGTTAATGATAATAATTAGAATCTAATATTAATGATTAATAGTTAATGATGATTAGTGGTTAATGTCAATGATTATATAATGATTATATAGTCTTAGTTTCAAAGTTTTTTTCTTTTTTTTTCTTGGAGAGATAGTTATGTTAGGGTTTATTACAGAAGAAGAATAAGAAATTAGGCTTTTGAGATTTGCTGAACTAATAGATAATTAAGGTTTGTTAATATAAAGGTAAATTTCTAAACGAGGTTTAATGTCCTTTTTATAAGTTGAATTTGTCAAAAAAATTGAATTTTACAACCTAGATCTACCGACCAGATGAACGGTTCGGCTGATAACTTGTCAGCCGAACCTATGTTTCTGAAAATATACCTAAGTTCGACTGAAAAGTTATTAGCCGAACCTAGGTATATTTTCATAAAACATAGGTTCGGCTGAAAAGTTATCAGCCGAACTTCACTCTTTTTAGGTTTGGCTGACAAGTTATCAGCCGAACTTCACTCTGTAACTGACGAATTTAGGTTTGGATTTTCGAATAAAAAACTGAACAGCCGAACTAAGTGTGTTTTTTAACAAAGTGAAGTTCGGCTATCATTGTCATATTTAATTATCAGCCGAACTGTTCTTCTGAAACATTTAAAAAAGATGAGAGGAAGAACAAAGATGTGGGTTCTAATATGCGGATCTGGAGCTAAATCTCTTTGCGCAACGCTTCACACGACTCATTTATACTTGTGAATTTAATCAATGATCAAAGATTTATGAATTGACAATTAATCACCGACGAAAAATGGTGGTTATTCCCAAAAAGTGTTTTATGCAAAAAGCTATTTACCGAAAATTCACAACATTTCCTCTGGTGTCTCTTTTTTGTTGGTTATTTATTCATCAAGGAGGAGGAGGGGATCATCAAGAAAATCAACAGTGTTCTGTATGCTTGCAATTTCGGATGCGATCATTGAACTGAAGGTGACCGACCGGCGTCCTAGCTTGTCTTTCAGAGATAATCTTTCCCGGATCATTAAAAAAGTGTACAATATCTTACACCATTAGAATAAATAAATTGTTGTGGTTATTTATTTGGACATAACTATATCACTGTTATTGTTTTGAAAATGCATGAATGATGAAGCTTAACCATAACCGGCCTGTAACTCTAACAATGGCTTAAGCGTAGTCACAGTTCCCATATAAACAGACACCACCAGTCGTGCACTTGTTGTTGCACCTCCCACAATGCCTCTTGTCATAGGATAGATTCACACACTTTCCGTTACAACATGTCTCCGTGTAGAATTGGCATTTGCTCTTACACGCGCCGCAATTGTCAGGGTCAGATGTTAAGTTGACGCACTTAATATTACAACAAGTCGTTCCAGGACTTCCTTCAGCGTAACAAACATTGTCGTTCTTGTTACAGTGTGATGCAGCTCTTGGGTTTTTAGGTTTCACTTCTTCCTTGAGGAAACGACTTATGCGTTTAGCTTTTGGAGTACTAGTCGATGATACATGATAGTATATCATTCTGTTCGTCCCCTCTTGATAAAGAATATTCTTTTTACGCAACACTTACTCCTCCTCCTTGATGATCCCCTCCTCCTCCTTGATGAATAGTCGTGATTGTGAGAACAATTGTGATAGCCATAATTACGCCAATAATGCAGAATGTGTTCTTGTTCATTGTACGATTGAATAAGAGGACTTGAATTAGGAGGAAGAAGACTTAAGAATGTATGCTGATCCTATGACCAAGCAGGAAAAACGAAGGAATCCATGAAATGTTGCGGAAGGTGTGTTTCAGTTCTTGGGTCAACGTTTTGCTTCTGCATTTTGAAAACAAAATTCATGATGCATAACATGATACTGTTAGTTTAAGTAAAGTAGGATCTAATATGGGTTGACATTTTAGGAATCAAAATACCGAGCACATCAGGCGAAGAATTGGTACATGAACCATGAATAGTAAGAGTAATTTAGCGTGTCTTCGTTATTGAACCCTTAGGAACAATGAGTGAAACCCTAAGGAACAACGAGTGAAGCATAAGGTGACTCTAAAACTTCGATAAATTAATAGTGTTGGAACCAGAGAAAATTATTATTTTAGAAAAATTATTAATTTATCAAGGTAAAATTTAGTTTATCCAAGCTTAGATGGGACTAGAGAATTTTATTATCAAAAATTCTTCACGGACAACGAAATAAACCGAGAGAAAAATAACCGTCCCCAAATTCTCTCACAAATACCGCCCCTTGCTATCCTCCACAGGGCCCATCGGGACCATCAAGAAAACTGAGTCCGGACTGAGTCCGGTCTGTAAAGAATCGTCCTTTTATTATTTTGGCGAGTACTGAAATAGGCTGCACATGGTTCGTTTAAACTTTAAATTTTAGGCCACCAAGGAACGCGTCAAATATCATCTGTGATTGAAAATACCATGGCGTCAACTCGCCAAGCACAATCTGTAACCTCTGAACTGGAGAATTATTTCCCTGACAAGTTAACAGACATACCCAAAATCCCTGACATTTGCACAAAACTAAACTGGAGAACTATTCCCCTGGAGAACTATTCCTTGTGATGTTTTCCTTCAACATGATGCAATACCGTAAAACCAAACCGTATGAACTATCTCTTTCCGTGTAGAAATTCCAGATCTCTACCCCAAAATTCTCTATCTTGTTTCATTTTCGTTTTTCAACAAATAGAAAAACAATAAAAACAAAATATTCTTGATGAGGCCACACACTATAGATTCTTCAATTGGGAGTGCTTACTAGATCCTAGACTACAGAAACATAATTGCAAGAATAACAGTCTAAAAAGTTGTTCAGCATGGCTATGAATGAAAACAACTGTGATGTTATTTCAACAGCAAAGTTCACTTGCATGGGTTATGTCATTCCACACAAGCATAGAGGGACATTTTCAAGAAAAATAAGTGCAACACATGTTCCATAAATAAGCTTTACACCCATTTACTAGGGCCAATCTTTACATGCACCAACAAAATGTGCACCAGACTGATAACAATCCAAGTCCCGAGTACTTTTCAGATAAGGAAAAAAAAAAAAAAAAAAGTAAAAAGTTTCAGAAGATTGGAGAATTCATTTTGCAGAGCTAATGCAGAATATGATGTAAATGCTACATGGGAAGAAATGGACTTAAATCACATTCCAAACCCAAACACTGCTCGAATCCGACCAAAGATGAGATCCCTCCAGCCTCTTTCTGTATTCTCCACCACAGTTGCATTCCCATATCTGCAAAATAAACATACAGATCAACATAAACCTCAAAGTATATTAGATACAATATTACAAACAATTAAAACTGCTCGCAGTTCTTATACTCTTGATACTACAGGATCTAATTTCAGTAACTGTCTCATTAAGCACGAGCCACCCTCTTGTTCCTGATTTTGAAGAATTCTGCAAGAGCAATGTAGGAGACAGAGCTGGTACTAGGATAGCTAGGGACTCTGAACAAGCAGAGTAATTAGCACTTTTTGAGACCCTTCAGCTGGGGTGGAAGGGATGCAACAGTTATAGTGGAATAACTAGTTTTCAAGGGTGGTAGTAAACTAGTAGTAGATGCAGCAACTGCCAATAAGGTTTAGTGGTGATAAATGGGACAACTTTAAACTCGTAAATGAATGTAGTTTTCATCCAACCAGCACCATAGTAGCTGATGCTATAGCTAAGTTATTAAGTGTAAACAGATGCAATCTGGTTAGGGTCTATTCCCAGTATCAGTCACATCCTCATGAAGATCTCCCTACTTTACAATCACAATCTAGTGGTGATATTATGCAGGGTAGACGCAGCTACAGCCAATAAGGTTTAGTGGTGATAAGTCAGACAACTTATGACTCCTAAATGAATGTGAGTCTCTTTTTTCTTCTAACCCAACATTTTGAGTGATGTTCTGTACCTAAAAACCAGCATCAGAGTGTAGCTAAGTTTTCAAGTGAAAACAAATGCAATCCGATTTTGGTCTGTCCAGTATCAGTCACATCCTCATGAAGATCACCCTACTCTACAATTACAATCTAGTAATGCAATTTCTTTTTAACAAAAAAGATAACAGAAATCAAGAGAAACAAACACAATGTGAAACCGAACCTGTCTTCCTCGGGAACTTCAGAATGCACCAAATTGATCACAGTAACTCCAGTTTCAGGTTCATCAAATGTAATCCTCACCTGCAACAAACAAACAATCAATATCTAAATCTACAATCAATCCAATTCAATAAAAAAAAAAAACTCGAATAAACGCAATTTATTACCGTAGAGTAAATCCCATCAGCCCAATTCCCAAACCTCCACTTCCAAGCAATCAATTTCCCATCTTCAAGTTCCAAATTAGTCCCAGTAACAGACCCATCAAACAAACTAAACTCCCCACCAACTTCCTTACTTATCTTCGCATTACTCTGCGTAAAACCCTTCCATCGATTCTCATCCATTAAAATCTCAAACAAATCCTTTGCCCTACAATTATACTTCTCTTTCAAAGTAATCTTCTTAAACCCCTTCTTCCCTTCCTTCTTCTTCTCACTAGTAGCAGCAACAGCAACATCCTTCTTCACAGCAGGAGCCGTCGCCACCGCAGCAGTACTGGCACCCGGAGCAGCTGATTTCGCCACATTCGTCTTCTTCACCTCCAATTCTTCCTTACACGGCCCACCTTTCGCCATACTCTGCACAAAAACCCTAACTTTCTCTTTCACAATCGGCAAACCTTTCGCAACGAAAGCATCCTTCAATCTCTTCCCAATCTCAGTCCCATCCTCTTTCACCTTCACCTTAATCTCAGGATCTTCATCAGCATTCTCATCAGCTAAATAAGGAATATGAACTTGCCCTTCAATTTTCATCAGAGATTCATTCTCACTACCCTTTGCTTCACCAATCCAACTCAAAGTTATATCAAGTTCATAACCCGGAATTATCTTGCCTTTCCGGACATTCACGTACGCTTCTCCGGTGACAATATCCACTTTTTTGATCTTGATGTAGAGATTCGATTCGCCGTCTAAGATTGTGAGATTTGAGAGGAGTTTGTTCAGGAGATTCTTAGACCATTCTAGACAATCGGTTTCTGCCCAGTGCCAGTTATGTACGTTCGTACCGTCTGGTCTGTCTTTTACAATCCAGCGACTGTCTCCTTCGCCTAATTTCGCCATGGATGATTTTGACTGATTGGGGATGAAAGTGAGGAGATTTCAGGTGGGAGTTAGAGGGTTTTGATTTCAGAGATTTGGGGTGGGAATGATGGAGAAAAGATGGAGATTTGGAGAGTAATCTGGAGTTTTATAAACCCTAATTTTGGGGAATTCTTCTAGAGGGTTCTTGATTTGGTTTCCTATGGGAGAAGGATCTAGATAATGAGGTATAATAAGGAAAGTCAAGAAGCCCGGCATGTTAACTATGGGCCGTTTGAATCACGTCTTGTTACGCGTACTTGTGGATGGACGAGCTTGTCCGGAAGGCGTATAGTTTCTGATGGGTACCCGATTACCCGGCATAATACTTGCAATTTTTGTCCGGCTGGTAGATTGATAACTTTTTTATTGTTGATAATGTTTAATAGAAAGTGTGTTGCAGGGAATTCGTTGGGATTTTTGTCACAAGCTGGGCTCAAACCCCTTTCTGAATAGCAAGCCCTATTCTGTGAAACAAATACTTGCCTACTTTTATATTGAAGTCATGACTAGAGATGCAGTTCTTCAATCTCTTCAGAAAGCTAGCATGTCTTCTCCAAGTTCTCTAATGGTGGAAAAGGCGAAAATACCAAAACCATATCCATGAGCATTGCATATAGCCAAGTATTGGTTGGGCTTGTCGGAAATAGAATTAAAAATGACCTGGCTTAAATGTGTGGATTCCTCCTCCTGCGAAAGGTGAAACAACAGTGAAATCAAAACAAGTGTCCTTGCGATTATCCCAATTGTAAACAAGGATGTCAGCAGTCCTCAATTCAGTACAATCATCAGATAAAAGGCTTAAGGAGCTACCTCTTTTCTCGCATGGAATCCTTCTTTAAAAGGAGCATCTATTAGTGTGTCATGTATGAGGTCATGACGAAATTTAAGACCAACTTCACTAGCACAATGCAAAGCATGATAACCAAAAAAATCCATCTCTCCATTGCAATAAGAGCATAAACTACCATGTAGAAAAAGCGGGATACCTAAGTGGTAGTAAAGGACTCAGCTAAACTAGTGTGGCCCAATACTTTGGTTAAGCCTGCTGATAGAACATGTAAAAAGGTAGTCTTGTGCGTGCTTAATTTTGTGGCATTGCCGTAACACAGAATCTTGTTTTCACATGCGGTAGTTTGTGGGTATATTTTTCTTCACATCTTCGAAGTATGGGACTCCCAAAGTGCTCATAAGATAAGGAGCAGTGTCGACGATGCTGAAAGTTGGAATTAAAGAACCATATACCTATATGTATTTGTCGAGAGTATGTTGATATGTAGAGCTAGTACCGAAAATACATGCATTATGGAGAGTTGTTGTCTTATAGAGGTTTAGTTTGAGCCCAAGAGGCAAGGAAGCAATATTGGCTTGTACCCTACATGGTATAAGTATCAAGCCTACCGTCTCTGAGAGGTAAAGCAGTAATGCGCTATTGTAGGGGCCAAAATCCAGGCCCATTACCTATGATTAATTTAAAAAGGTATTAGAAAAGGTGATTATCAAACCGTACATGCACTTGTTGAACCGATGCTAGTTTAGTTGCACCTGTACGAACAAGCAGTATTTTGCTTTGTGGGTCTTATAGTTTACGAACTTGGATTCATTAGCTTAATCGTTTTGTTTATCTTATTCATCATGTATAGATGGGCCACATACTTGAAGTATGTGGCCCGATCATGTCGTAGACGCACCGAAAACTTCACCTGACAATCCCTTACCTCATGTTAAAAGAATCACTCATGCATAAATGCAAGTTAGAAAGGACAAGGGGCTTTGTTATGATTACGATGAATTTTACATACAGTATCACAGATGTAAGACCCAACAGTTTTTTATGTTGATTGCTGATGATGACATGGAAGAGCAAGGAACATTGTCCACTGATAGGTGTCTAAAACACCTAATTCTAATATCTGTTTAATACAATTTTATTAATTAGCTATTTATTTATTTATTTTTATTTATTTATTATTTTTTCTTGGACAATCAACATATTTCAATTCATTCAAATCAAAATAGTGATTACATGTTCGCTTATACAATAATAACAAAAACACCAAAATAAAAGATAATCAAAACCCTAATACAAATACGGACACCAATTACAAGTAGATCGCGAAGAGAAAGAGCGATAAACCGCAAAGACATCCAAAAGAATTTTATGTATAAGGGAGAAATGATGGTATATCCGGAAAATTCCGACCATTTAATCTGATTATATTCTTCTTCTATAAGAGATGCTCCTACAACAAATGAGTAATTTTCCCATAAAATTGTCGATCCACACGAACACGGATGTGTGATGTCAGGATAAATCGTCGATGTTTTTGAATCGAGAATAGCAAGCCACGAACCATCCATGAAAATTTGAAGAACTCTCCCTACAACAAAGAAGAAAATTCGCCCCAAAACATTATATACTACTCTTGTTTAATATTTTTGTAGGTACTTTGGTTTGGTTGGAATAAAAGAAGAGAAACTAAGCTGATTGTGTTGTTTGGACTCGACACGGACAGAGACGCAAACTACAGGGCATTCACGCGCCTCTTTTACTCTTCAAGGAAATTCTTAACGTGAATTACAGGCCCATAAGAGCTATAGTCCAATAAGGAGGCCGGTTTCCAAACCTTTTTGCTGGCACATGCGAATGGAATTTAGGTTTATTTCTCCAAAGAAACAAAAAATACAAATAGAGAATGAGATCGAGTTTATCTTGGTAATTAGTTATCGAAACATAATGACTAAGTTTAATGAAAATTTGTTCATACTTGATGAGTTTCGGTTAAGGACAATTTATTGTTTGGAATCAAAATCATGATTCAAGTTTTATCGTTCGAAAATAGCCTGGAACAGTGATATGTGTCATTGATGTTATTCGGGAATGTTTCGGATCGATTTAGAGAGAAATATAGAACTACTATAGATTCAGATACAAGACAGTGTTATCATTCTTACAAACTAGGAAATTTTTTATATGTCTGAACCCGTATTACATGTACTCGTACACGTAGCGGAGTATCCATATATCGACTTACAGATTTGCGGTACGCATATTTTTTTATGTACATCATGTGAAAATCTGTTTAACTCGTAAACCATATCGGTATGCATACTCGTACGCAAACCATTTTGGAACTGTGGTTACGGAACCGGGATGAGTATCCAAACCGGTACGCAAAGTAAAACAGTTTTGTGTTCCCGAACTCAGTTTAGTTCCCAAACCGGTATGCAAACTATAAAAGTTCTGTGAACTCCGGAACCGGTGACAGTCTTAAGGTTTCCAAACCGGTACACAAACGATAATAATTTTGTTAACTCCGGAACTCGGTTTGGTTAAATGTTTACAAAACGATACACGTACTGTGACTGAACCGATTCACGAACGAAAATGGTATTTGTACCTTGTACACCTACTAACCATGTCGTTTATATTTTCAAGTGCGATTAAATTATTTTTACGAGATAATTTGCATATTTTAATTCTTTAAAGATACTAGACTTATTTGATCACATGTTTGTGACTCAGAGTTAATGTCTTATGTGTTCATGAAAATGAATGTCATGCTTTTAAGTTCAAACCGGCTAGTTTCGTCTAACCATGTTGAACATAGTATTTGTACACGGTTCGGTTACGGTTTCACCTAACCAGAGTGTATATCTTGTTTATGTAAATCAGATTCAAAGATTCATCTAATGGTGGATATTGTTTGCTTGGTTCCAAAGCTACCTTAGCTTAAAACTAAAGCAACCTAAGTTTTGAATGTCTATAAAAGGGGAACTTCAAGCAACTGGATCTTTGAATCCCGACACTACTTTTTGGTGTGTCCTAGTCGTATTTAGAGACATCCTCTTCCAAACCCATTTAGGGTTTAGCAACTACAAAGTCTTCATATGGATTCGTGAATCCGGGTCCAGTTATCTTTCCTTGATAACTCGTGTATCCTAATCTTGATCAATTGTTGAGATACTCACTTGATCAAGATAGATATAAATCATCAAAGTTCTCTTCGTCTCAAACTTTGTTGATTCCACAGGTTTTATACTTGTGAGGTGAATAATAATCTAGGATGCACTTCAGGTTGCATAAGTCCGTATTTTGAGGTTAGTAAACATATTATCTGTTGTTATCGATTTCCATACCTTTGATCAAACTATTTAATTGTAAAAGGAAATCATATATAGGCTTCATCTGTGGGAGGCAGATTTGGTTTAAAGTCTTCAATTGAGTAAAAGAAACTCTTAGTTGGTGTGTTGTCAGCCAAGGGAATCAATTGCGATTGTACCTTAATCGGTGGGATACCTTTTAGGGATCAACTACATTCCAGTCCGAAGTTAATTGGTAGTAGGCTAGTGTCTGTAGCGTCTTAATAAAATTTGGTGTTCAATCTGGACTAGGTCCCTGATGTGATTTTAATATAGTGGTAAAAAGGATTCGAACTCTAAGACTTGTGAAGATTCGAGTTTTTAAATTTAATAATAATATACAATAATATTACAATTGGTGCAAGAGGTACTGGGACTAAGGATTTAGCCAATCTTCATAACATAAGGTTCACTTATTTATTCTTAACAATTTTAGCTCAAGAAATATAAACATGGACTCTATTTTTGCCAAGGTAGATTCTCAAAACATTGATTGTAAATGTTAAGCATGGGACATCAAATCACCTAAGCTAAGCATGACCCATCTAATCAAATGACAACCAATTTAATCAAATTATATTTCAATTAATTTTAGTGCAAAAGTCATAAAAAGAATAAACAAATTTACCCATGTATGAAGTTCGGCCTCCTCCATCGTCCCAGTGTTGGGGTTTAGCTCCTCATATTATAGACACTCTCAAAATATTTTTTATTTGCTCAAAAATTGTTTACAATGTTGAAAACGGAGAAAATAGTGAAAAACAGTAATTTGCGACGTACAAAAATCATCACAAAATGAACGATACAAGAGAAGTGTTGTAGACTCTGTTCCGCGGTCGCTGGAAAGGAGTTGGGAACTGTCGCATTTAAGCGACAGTTTTCAACGACTTTCCTTTACAGGCTTTTGTTCTTCAGTTCTGCAGCAGCAGAACCCGAGTTTCTGCAACTCGTGATTTCTTCTTCTCTGGCTCTCCTAAGCTCCCCAAACTCTCGACACCCCTTCTATATGACCTGGGTAATCTATTTATACCCGAAAGATGCATCGAATCTCCTCCATAACTTCAAAAAATCTTCTCTTTATTATTTTTATTCTCACGGCAATAATTTCCTGTTTTAGCTTCTCCACGCGTTTGCAGTTGTATTTCTTTCCTTGTTTAACTCTTACACGCATCTAGCATTCTCACAGAATATTCCAAACTCTCCCAGCACACTCCAGCAACAGCAGACGCGTGAATATCTTCTCCCTTTGCACGTACTCCACTGTTTTGCTCTATGACACGATTCAGCCAATTCTGATCCAAACGAACACCCATACTATAGTCATATCACATCTACCCACTAAGTTTCAGGGATTGAATCTCACTAAATCACGTCCAAACATCCGATCGAAATTCTTCTGTTAATGAAAATATTTTCCCGCCAAAATTCATTTTTTGAATTTGAGAAGAAGATGTCCTCCCCCTAATCCTGCACGGGTGTCCTTTTAGCACTTGTCTTATGGGGTGCAAATAGTAATTTTTGGGCGTAGATAGTAATTTTTCCGGGGTTCCTCCGACACATTTTTGGGGTGCTTCCGGTGCATTTCCGGGGTGCCTTTAGTACTCTATCCTGGTGTGAAACACCACTTTTCGAGCCAATTTCTCCCCAAGAACTTATTTCTCTAAAAATACCTACAAAGACATAAAATAACAAAATAAATACAAAATCGAACACCAACAATATATACAATTGAGACATATTAGACACAATCATGCGTCTATCAGTCCCCGGGTTTTTCTGCCTTTGGGGTTTCCTCGTTCACAAAATTTCTGGTGTTTGTGTTATTTCTTTTTCTACATTATATTGTTTATCTTTATAACTGAAATATCACAGGTTGTGCGTTGATCAATCATAGTAGAGACATCCGACCTAGTTTGTTGGATATGACTTGATTGATTCTTTGACATTGGTCTTTTGTACCGTCCAAGTTATTCTTTGTGATTAGGTTCACGGATTTGATTCTGTAAATGTTCTAATCGCAAGATACAGAGATATAACTCAAGATACTATTCCTTAATTGAGTTTAACTCTCGGAGTTGTATTGAGTTTTTCCATACAGTTTGCCTTAGAAAAAAGTAGTGGTGTATTTTGGTACCCCCGCGTTTTCACATTTGACTTTGTAGTCCTTAAGGACTCGTATCGCATTCACAAAAGAAACGTGGCCGAGGAACATATTTGAATTCAGAGAGTCACCTGACTCGATTATTCCAGGTTTAATAATACTTTATGTGTGTTTAGAAATTCGGTACAAAACCAAAATACGGATAAAATTAGTTGATGATATCAACTTTTTTTAGAAATTCGGTACAAAACCAAAATACGGATAAAATTAGTTGATGATATCAACTTTTTTTAGAAATTTGGTAAAAAACCATAATCCGGATAAACTAATTGATGAAATCAACTTTATAAGTCTCATAAAGAGCCCTAAAAACACAAAAATCCACCATGTGGCAGTATTAATATTTTTTTTCTTAAATCTGTAGTTTAATATTATGCTTGCATAAAACTTGTCTACGATAGACACCAGAATTATGATTTTGATGCTTGTTTTCTATAATACTTATACAGATGAGTTAGCATCCATAAATCTTCAAAAGTTGTACTCTTTTTCCTTACTTTTAGGGTTTTTCCCCATGTGGTTTTGCCTGATAAGGTTTTAACGAGGCAACATCTTGTTGACGTTAAGTTTTGATTAGAAATGTTGATATTGTGCTCTTTTCCTTCGTCTATGTATTTTTTCCATTGGCTTTTTAATTGCTAGTTTTGAGTAAGACAATTTATTCAACATGGTGGTCATCCACGGGGGCTTATATCGATTTCAGCTATTTGGTGGATTTCCATCATTAACTAGGTCATTTTATTAGACCTAATCAAAACAACAAAGCTATTAATAATTTGGATGCCATTCTGACCCCCATAAGAGAAGCTAACGATCCAAGACATAAGTCCTTAATGTATTTATGTAGCATGAAGACTTCAGAACACTGTTAATCAAAGACAATACCGCTCGTACAACACAATAAAAGACTTTGTTAACTAGCAATTTTCTCCACGAAAGCACAACAATCTGCTGCTTTCAATAAATTATTCATCAAAATTGGGAAGTCAGGACTCAAAGATTTGCAAGACAAGTATTAGTTGGAGAACTTATCAAGGGGAACGCAATCAGCAAAGGCGCATTTAGTAGACTTATCGCGTTGTACTCTTTTGTCCTTCATCAAGTTTTTGTCCCATTGGGTTTTCCTTATCAAGGTTTTAACGAGGCATCATTTGCGCATCAATCACTACTCTATACTTTCGATATACTCTTTTTCTTCGCCTAGGTTTTTCCTTTTGGGTTTTCCTAACAAGGTTTTAATGAGACGACAATGTTAAGTAGTGTGGTGTCATCCAACGGGGAGTGTTATAAAATAAAAATGTAGAGGATTTACACCACACTTGCACCCCTCTTCACCACAATCCTTTCACCTCCTTTTCACCTCTTCACTTCACCCATTACTTTGTAACCACCACCAACACTAGTAGTACTGGATGCATGCCCCTTAATTCCATTGTAAACACTCTTCTTTACACCCTATAAATAGAAAGCATTTCCTCTGTAATAAACATATCTAATGAGATTTCTCTTCTTCTTTTCTCTTTACTTTCTATGTCTAATTTTAGTTTATAATAACACAAAACCGACCATGTTTGAGGTTTTTTCTTTTCTTCTTTTTCCCCCTCACCGAACCACCAGTTCACACGTAATCAATGACATTTGCATATTAAAACCCCAACGGAAGCTCCTTGGTATATTTCAGAAATGATTACAGAAATTAAACAAAGAATGCGACAAATTACTTTTTGCGCTATGCAACACAATTATAGAAAAGGAAACCAAGCAGCAGACGGTCTAGCAAACTATGCAGCAAATGGTAGCTAAGCGGGAAACTACTTAACCACAATATGGGATCATTCATATCTGCCTTTTATTAAACAGATTCTCTTAAGTGACTCTATGGGAATCACATTCCCTAGTGTAATAAAAAAATTGACAAAGAAAAAAAATTCCCTTAAGTGACTCTATGGAAATCACATTCCCTAGTGTAATCAGGCAGATCCGCCTTTTCCCCTAGTGTAATAACAATTTAGTTTCTTTTATATAAGTCTCATGCTTCAAAAAAAAATAAAAAAAAAGACATTTGCATAATTTTGAAATTATTTCCCTTATGAAGTATTGCAATCGCCGATGTTCCTTTTAAGATAAACAATATTAACCAATTTTTTTTTTTAGAGATATTTTGTTATCCATTTCTTTTTCATTTTTAGATATCTTGTTTTCATTTTCCATTAGTTTCTGTTGAAGCCTTTGCTCTGCCTTTGTCAAATCTCTATTCTTCTTCGAGCGAATTTTCCCTTCTCTATCTGTTCATAAAGGGGATTTCCATCTTGAAATCTCTTCCTTGTAGTGATCATATTTTTAATTTTTTTAATCATCAGTGGTGATCATATCATAATAGTGAATGTACTCCCCATTGGACCAATAAGATAAATACTTATCACTGATCCACAATACGAACAAAGTAGTTGCAGCATAAAGCTAGGTGGAAAATGGGTAGAATCGAACTCTTGTTTGTCTAGCTTCCATTGAATTTCTGCTGCTTATCCGGTCCGAAGGTATTCAAATAACCATTCTTAATAATGGGTCTAAAAATCGGAGAGAGTAAATGGAAAGGAGTTCAGGTATGATGAATTTTCGAGTAATCATCCAGAGAAAAATCAACCCGTTATGATTAGCACATGATTACTAATGGAAGATTGGAAAGCTTATAATGATTGGGTATTTCAGTTTATGCTCCCAGTTTCTTTTTATGTTTGATAGATAATAGTTGGTGGCTGTTTTAAGCATTTCCTTTCGTGGGGTTTGTTGATTTTTTGGATCATTATGAGTGTTATGATCTTTAGGTTGAATGAAAAAGAGACTGAATATGCATATAACATGTTCGATGAAATGTGTCTGTGTACCTGGTTAAGGTTTTAGAAAGAGTTGGGATATGTTGTCATTTAATTGTATCATAAGGATATTTTAGTAAAAAATCAGACGGCCAACATTAGTCTTCGACCCTATCACATCAAACACATATTCTACGACTCAGACCCTTAGGCTGTAAACTTAAGATCTTTTACAAAATATCTTTTTTTTTTTTTTTTTGTAAGTATTACTCCACCCCAACTAAGAAACTTACCTCTTTTTGAAATAAACCACATACTAGATCTTAACCAAAGCAACTTACCTCTTTTTAAGACGAATCTAAATCCAAATCCAAATCCTTTTTCAGTGGCAAGTACCGGGTCGGTTAGAAAATATCTCATAAAAGTATAACATAGTTTTTACACCGACATGTCAGAGCCTTACGTAACTTACACTACCGCAAGCAAAGGATATAATAGAATATCCTTAGAAAATAGAACCCCATCCCAGCTAAGCCTATGATAGAATATCATAACAAAATAGAACCCCACCCCAACTAAGAAAAAGAAAAGGAGAAGCAGTACCATTAGCCGATTGGGATCACTATCATAGTCAGTATCATCTTCATCTTCGTCAAGAATCTCATGAATTCTCAATTGGAAGGAGTTATTGCCACAGCAGCAAGCTTTTGCAAATTCAACTTCACAACAGTATCAGCAAACATTTTTGTATCATCCCCAGTATTTCCTTCCGGTATGTCGACAATATAAGACTCCAAAACAACAGTATATACGTTACCTTCATCTGTAATGAACTCTTTCACCGACGTAACTGATAGATAATTGTTTAACCTGTGTTCACCACCAATAACTCTAAAACTCAGTATATGTTTTTCATCATCTAATATCTCTAACCTTTCGGTACTCGTTGACGCCGGAAGACCCGATATAACAGTTAATTCCCGTATGCTTCCTACACTTCTTCCATCACCTCTAGTAATTTTGCAACTATTAATGAAGTGTTTGTAACTTTGAGGATTATCAAAACTCCTGATAACATGCCATACATCACTAACCGGAGCCTCTATACGTTGCATCATTAACGATGTGCACCTGTGACCATGATCGCCCGATTCATGGTACGTCTGTATGTGTGATTCGAGCTCTTCGAATTCTTCATTAGTAAGACCATATAGTACTGGTGTTTGATTTGAGTCCATCAGTAATGGATTTTTTGATGCTTTATTTATATATATATCCTTGAAATGTACAGTGAAGTAGAGATACGATTATCAAGATTCAGGAGGAAGTAAGAGAGAAAGTTGAATGATGTGGGTTTATTGTGTTCGGAAGGGGAAAGGATTTTATGTTTTTTTTATGTTTGGAAGTTTTATTTTTGTTACATTAGGACGGTTATGCCCTTATTTTTCCATACCCATTTATCTGGTGGCATATTTGTCTTGTTCTTATTTTCCCCATTTTCCATACGCTCGAGAGAGTGAGAAAATATAAGGGGATTATATTGAAAATATAAGGGAAAATAATATAATCCCCGTCTTATATTAGATGTTTAAATAGGGGATTTTTTTGTCCTAAAACACTTGATATATTTCATATTTTTTTTCATTTTATCCTGATTTGCCCCTAGACAAACTCTTAAATACTTCCTCTATATACTTCCTTTAAATTAAATTTTTCCAAATGGATAATTTGCGTTACCTCCCCTGTAAAGATTGGTAATTTGCATTACCTCTCCTACAAAAATAAAATTAGCAAAACCTCCTCTCGTCAATGATTCCATCTATTCCAAGTTAGATGACTCAGCACTAACTTACACGTGGTTTTTTGTAGGGGAGGTGCAAATTACCAATTTTTACAGGGGAGGTAATGCAAATTACCAATCTTTACAGGGGAGGTGACGCAAATTACCTCAAAAAAATAAAAACCACGTGTAAGTTAGTGCTGAGTCATCTAACTTGGAATAGACGGAATTATTGACAAGAGGAGGTCTTGCTAATTTTATTTTTGTAGGGGAGGTTATGCAAATTACCAATCTTTACGGGGGAGGTAACACAAATTACCCCTTTTCCAAATAAACAACAAAAACCAAGACATCTAAAAACTAGGAACCTTAAATACTAACCTAGGTAATTGTGGGAAAAAAATTATTATCTTTATGTTTTTTAATCTTTGAGCAAAATCATATTTAGGCATCTAAAGATTCTAAACTAGGACGGAGGGAGCAGCAGGGACAGATTTTGTGGAATTTCTTGCCGCACTGGAGAAACAATGTATTCTATGATACAAATATCTGGAGATTAGAGTGCTTTCGCGCAATAATGTATTTCGCACCACTAATATTGGTATCTGTTTACAAAATGAATTTCAGATGATTTTTGTTATTTTGTACATCCGTGCATAAGATAAGAGTTAATTATCTGTATTAGAAATGATAAACAACATTAATAAAAATGAGAAATAATATGTTTTGCATTGGAGAAGGTAAAATTTGCACTTGTACAGAGAAAAAATTGCACTTGCACAAGATAACAAAACTCATTTTAGATTTAGTTCTTTATCTTGTGCACCCACGCACAACATAAGAGCCCATCATTGGCACGAGAAATTGAAGAAAAAAAATATTTGCATTGAAGAGTGCAAATATTCATGGATTTTTAAACTTCTCTCTCTAGAAATACACTCTTGGATTCTCCAATGCAAAGAAACACCATCTCTCTTATATTTTATTTATTTTTTCAATTTCTCGTGTCATTGCTTGGCTCTTATCTTATGTAATAGTGCACAAAATAACAAAATGTATGAGTACACAAGATAACAAAATAATAATAATGTAAGATTGTTATATATATTTGGCATATTAAAAAACATCCAGATATATCCCTAGCACGGATCAGGAAATGCACTGTAGTTCATAGAGTCTTCACTCTCGACCCTATTTGACTGCTTTTGATCGATTTACATTTCCTTAAATGAAATTCGCTTGTAAAACGATGCCCAAAAGATCTCCCCATAGTGCTTGTTCTAATGAGAGGCAGAGATTTGAACAACAAACAAATTAAGGAAAAATAATATTAAACGAGCCAAGTCCACAAAAACAGACAATTATGGCATTAAATAATTCAAAAAAGTTGATGAAAGAATTCAACAACCATTTGGGACCATTAATATAAAGATGATTGAAAAACTAGACAATTGCAACTTGGGGTCTTGGATTTTGAAAACGATGCACTTTTCCTCAAGTGGAAAAATATAGAAAAAACTAAATCAATAATTAATTTCCTCAAGGGGAAAGCTTATATAGATAGCTATTAGCTCACTATTGATTATTAGGCGGGTACACCTTTGTGCACCCGAAAGTGACCGTTCCATACCTTGTAATTAGCTGACGTTTTTATTGTTATCTAAAAGATTTAGTATTTCCTAAATTATTTATCTGAATATATAACACGGCTATCCAGATCTTATATTTATTATATCATTTAAAATTGAGTCTTCTTAACTTGTATTGTATCCCAGTATATAAATTAAGAAAAATTAAAATATTAGTTTTTTATATTAGGTATTGAAACCCTTACTTGGAAATGAAATGTTAATGTTTCCAGAAAGGTTACTTCTAGTTTTACCCTTCTAAAATTTAAATGTTGCCTCACATAGCTATTTCACATAAATTAGTTTAAACGTTAAACAAAAATTGTTTATATTAATAGCTGAATTTTTTTCACGTGGAGGGTATATAATGCGTCTAATTTTAACAGTGCAGGATCAACTGATATAAAACGTGTACGGTTACTAATATGTCGATGTTTCAGAGTAAATATAATCATTCAACTTAGCTAACAGTAAAAACAGATGCACAACTCCTCCCTTCTCTGTCTCCACCCTTACCCGTAAAAGACCAATTCGTTGATTACAGATACAACACCACTAATCCAATGAAATTTATTACCTGAATGATAAAAGAAATTGAAATCACCTAATTTCATTGATTTCATATATTTTTGTGGTTATTCGTTTTTCACTCCATCCCTTTTTGATATTCCTTGAATTTTTTTGTTGATTGACCGACTATTCTCCCAGTTTTGCTGATATCCCATTTTGTTACTAATCTACTGAAAAATTGTTTTTATTAATGGTTTCTGAATCCTCTATATTTCAGTAAAAAGTTTCTTCAAGGAAAAGATTTAAAGATATTAATATATATGCAAGCGGTTAATGTTTTGATTAAGTTTATTGCTGGTCATGATGGTTCAAGCACTGATGTGGGTAAATTGCAGAAAGAAGTACCAAGAACTATTTAGAAAATTAGTGCTAACGGCGATAGGCAAATTGGCGAACACTAAATTACTCTAACACAGATAAGAAGGGTAAAAATAGAAATAACTTTTCTAAAAATGATAAAATTTCATTCCCAAAAATTTAAGCTATCTTATTTATGTGCCTAATGCAAAAAAAAAAAAAAAAATGTTTTAGTCTTTCTTAACTTGTATACTATCTTAAACGGAATTGACTGTCGACATATTTTTCTAACCGGAACAAGTTTCAACGCATATTGTTTTTCTCTCTGGTCCCTCCTTCGCTTCTCTTTTAGTCCTATCTTTGGTAAGGCTTTATTTGAAGTTTAAACCGATGATCTGTTTTAAATATTTAGTAGATTGGTTAATTATAGTTTATCTTTAACTATGGTAACCTGTTTCGCTTAATTATAGTTTAATTATAACAACACACAAGTAATATTAAGGGGTATCGTTTGGTTTCAAGGTCAAGCATAACGTTTGTGCATCTTCCTTGTCTATAGCTTAATTGAAGATAAGCGAAATGCGTATGAGGTGCACCTCATTACGGATGAGGGGCATCCAGTTTCCTTGTAAAAAAATATCCAATTTTTTTTTAGCAGATTTTGATAAATATTTTTTATAGGTAAAAGAAGTTTTAAGAGAAAAAACGAAGATATAATAGGAAAAATGAAGTTTTAGTAAAATAAATGATTTAAAAGTGAAAAATTAGGAGGAAAATTGAAAATTTGGAAACGTAAACTATTATATGTTGAAAATCACACGAAAACTGAGTTCGCATGGAATTTCCCTTAGCTTAAAGGGTGATCGGACCTTATCAACTCTTTAGAGTAGTGAAGGGATTTTGCCACATTAAAGCGAAATGAAAGACCATAGTAGTTGGATTACGTTACGATTAGGCTATAGGGAAGCGAAATCCAACACCATTGTGCTTGGCCTTAATCAGATCTGATCAACTCTTTTGAGTAGCGAAGGGATTTTTCCATATTAAAACGAAATGAAAGACCATAGTAGTTGGATTTCGTTATAGCTTGTGACATATTGACATTATATGTATTCATCTTCATTATATAACTTTCGTATTGTTGTCCATCAGAAAAGCCCTACTGGATTCGTTATCTCCAAATTAAAGTATGATAATACATGAAAAACTAAATTTTAAGCATTTGAATCCTAAACATGAGTATAAATAAAATTGTATCAACCTCATATAAGACTATAGCTAATAAAGTTTAAAACTGAAAGCTTACTTGAGAGTACGACATTGATTTGACCTCTGGATGCGACTGCGCTGACACCCAAATAAAAGAGTGATGCATGCACCATCCAGATCTTCCAATCGACTCACTTTGTCTTGAAATTTACTTTTTCCCACAAGCTCTACAACTACTCAATTGTTTCTGGTTGATACCGTGGATATGTGATGACTACTCCTTTTGTTGGGTCGAATTCTAGGATCTAAAATTTGTCATCTAGTAAATTATGCAAGTTTGATTACATGTGAGACGCCTTTAAAACACTAGACACATAATGCTTTCAAATTGGTATCTTCTTTACCAGTAGATTTTTCTAGCTTAGACATCATTACCGCACCCCATTCCCACTCTTTTATTTCATTTTACAGTAATAGAATTGAAGTAGCATATCAAGAGGTTGTTGGTTGGAAGATGCAAAAGGAGGTCATTCGTGAGGAAAAGGAGCAAGCTAAGAGTGAGCAAAAAGTAAATGGTGGAGCAGCAGGTAAGGAAAAGCGTGCTAAGAAAAAATAGATATTACTCCCATCTCTAAATTGACCATTTTATCGTCGGTTGGACTCATAAGATATTTCATGTCTTTGCAAAAGCTCATGGGGTTGTTTGTATTTTTTTCAACTTTCATGCAATCTTTTCTTGTAAAGTAACTTCATAAGGGCGTAGACATTTTCTTTTGAGAAACTTATCGTCTATCTTGTTAGAGCATTGCTCGGTCGAACTCACAAGTGTTTCTATCTCAAACTTGATGTCAAATTCAGTTGTCAAAACTATATCTTGATTTCTAGTCTACAATTAGTTAAGTCTCGGACTAGGATAGAAACGTAGTTGCTAAATAGTGGATCACTGCAGTCATCATTGCGTTCTACCGTTTGAAGGCGAAGATCAACCGAAGCTTTTGGAGAACTTCATCAACAAAAGATAAGTGAAGACTGAACCACCTATATCTCAAGTTATATTCACTTTTCTATCAGTTTAGACGATGTCACACAATTAATTAGACTAATATGCATAGACAAGAATTTCGAGTCGAAAACTATTTATCTTGTTGACGAATTTCTCGAAATATAATGACTAAGCTTAATGAACATTTTTTTCATACTTGATGCATTTTAGTTAAGGACAATTTATTGTCCGAAATCAAAATCGTGATTCAAGATTATTATTCGGAAATAACCTGGAACAGTGATATGTGTCATTGATGTTATTCAGGAATGTTTCGATTCAATTTAGAGAGAGGAAATATAGAACTACTATTGATTCGGATACAAGACAGTGGTGTCAGTTTTACTGGGAAAACTGTTATATGTCTGAACTCGTATTACATGTACTCGTACACGTAGCGGAGTAGCTATATATCGACTTATAGATTATTGATACACATAGTTATGTATATCATATGAAAATCTGTGTGACTCGTGAACCGGATCAGTCTGCATACTTGTATGCAAATCATTATTGAACTGTAGTTACGGAACCAGGGGTGAGTATCCAAACCGGTACTCAAACTAAAACAGTTTTGTGTTCTTGAACTCGGTAACGTTTCCAAACCGGTACGCAAACTGATTTAGTTATGTGAACTCCGAAACCGGTGACAGTCTTAAAGTTTCCAAACCGGTACACAAACCTTGAAGTTTTGTGGACTCCGGAACTTGGTTTTGGTTTAAAGTTTCCAAATCGGTACGCGTGTTATGTATGAACCGACTTACGAACTACTATGTATCTGTACTCGTTGAAAAAGCAGAGGTATAATAACCACACCCAATAATTCGTTCGGCAATCTGTATGGACTAAACTCCAATATAATTCCGAGAGCACCAACTTAAAAGTGAGACTCAATCAAGAAATATATCAAAGAGCTTTATCTCTATTACTCAACATAATCAGCAAATCGAACAGATAGAAATCCGTGAGCCTGATTGATATGAGAAATAACTTGGACGGTACCAAAGACCAATGCCCAAGTGTCAATCAAGTTATATCCAACAAACAAGGTCGGATTTATCAACTGATTGGACTACGCACAACCTATTATATTTCAATTATATAAACAAATATAATGCAGAAAAGAAATAATACAGACACCAGATATTTTGTTAACGAGGAAACCGCAAATACAGAAAAACCCCAGGACCTAGTCCAGCTTTGAACACCACACTGTATTAAGCCGCTACAGACACTAGCCTACTACAAGTTAACTTCGGACTGGAATGTAGTTGAGCCCTAACCAAGTCTCACACCAATTAAGGTACAGCACGTTCCATACGCCTCTAGAACCACGCAGGATTCTACGAACTTGATTCCCTTAGATGATCTCACCCACAACTAAGAGTTGCTACGATCCAAATTAGAAGGCTTATAAACAAATTTGTCTCCCACAGATATGTTTATTCTGTATTTCGTGTGAATTGTTGACAATTTCATAGGGTTTGTTTTGACGGAGGTCTATTTTGTGCAAATATGATTGATTTTTTAATTTCACATTCCTGAGGCTTTGTTAGGACGTGCGAAAATATGAGTGATCCATGATTCAAGATTCAAGGTGAACAGGAACAAATTGATAATACGGTCTTATACTTCCGAAGAGTAGCCTAGAAATATCAATCACCTCACAATAACCCAACTGATTAACAGAAAAGGTTATTGTTGAATCACAAGAGTCTGAGACGAAGAACTGTTGTGATTACTTTTTATATCTTACCTATCGGAGATAAATATCGAGCAAATCTTAGAGAAGATAGTACTCAACACGATAGAACAAGTAAGATCAGAATACGCAACTACAGAGAAAATAGTTGGATCTGGCTTCTTGAATCCCAAATGAAGTCTTCAAGTCATTAACCTAATATGGTTTTGGAAAAACCTAGGTTAAAGGAAAATCAACTCTAGTTTGCAACTAAGACACAGGAAAGTGCCGGGATTTGGTTTTCCAGTTGCTAAAGTTCTCCCTTATATAGTCTTTCAAATCAGGGTTGCTTACAATCAAAGCTTAGATAGCTTAGTAACAAAGCATTCAATATTTACCGTTAGATGAAAACCTGATTTAAGATTCAAGCTAAGCCTGCATAATAATAAATCAATTAATCTCCACTGTTAGATGGTCTTGGCTTGCTACACACAAATGAAATACACCTTCATTTAGATATGGGTAACCGTACGTAAACGTGTATATTGAGTTGGCTCAATAATAGTTAACCGAAATTAGCATTTTGAACACTTTTGTCTTAACCATATTCATCTAACAATTCTGGATCAAATATGATGATCAATCAAACATGAAAGATAATAAAATGAATCTAATTGTGCTTCAAATAGAGTTGTTCAATTGTTCACTGTCTCATAGAAATATATATGAACACATTTAAACAAAATCAAATTGATTCGTAATCATACAAAGTACTTATACAAGAATCAATTCATGAACATTAAGCCACGGTTTGCAAAAATCGCATTCCTTAATTCATAAATGTTTTAGTTCATGAGTGTGAGAATCATACATTGTCAATTTTAGAACTTAACCACTGTGTTTGCCAACCAGGTACGCGAACATCATCTCTGTACCTAGGCGTGTACTGCTGTTCGCAAACCCGGTTCGCAAACAGCCGTCCCGGACCTAACTCAGTAAAACCGTTCGCATACTAGGTACGCAAACAAGGTTCCCGGACCTTCATAGGTAAATTCGTTCGCATAGTAGATCTAGGGAAGTGTCACATGATATGGGTGATCTCCATGAGTCATATGTTTATTTTGACTCTGATACAAACATAAAATTCTTAATTAAGAGGGTTGAAGCTCTAGAGAGGTGTACAACTGAAAATTCTAATGCACCCAAGTTATGTAACCAGACTAGATTCTCTTTTTTTATATTGTGTGATAGCTTAGGCCATTTGATTGATAACTGCTCTAAATTGCATGCCATTAAGAAGTCTAAAATGCATTATTCCAATACTCTCCATCAAATGCATGAGAATAACCTATACTCGTCAACTTGTGAACTAGGAAGGAAAAACAATCTGAATCTTTCATGTACTGATGACCTTACACATGGTTTACAACCTGCAGTGAGCAAAATTGCCACAGTACCAAATGAAAATGAAAGACGTGATGAACATGTGGACCAAGAATGTGAAATGTTTGTTTTTCCTAATGAGCTTAATTCTGAATATAGTGTTTCATACCCTATTGCTGAAAATTTCAATCGATATTCGCCTATTTTAGAGGCCAATGTATGGGCGGAAAACACTAATGGTTTCGATGGAGTAGGATTTTCATGTATTTGTGATGACGATTATGATACAATGTTAGAGGAGGTCGTTAATTATGAAAATGAAATTTCGGAGTCTTGTAATTCTGAAATGCTAGACCATAATGTAAAGACCTGCATTGATAATGTTTCTTCTAATGTTGATATTCATTGCAATCAATATCCGAATGATTTTGGTGCTGATTTGGGGTTTGTGCAATTGTTCTGTGAAAATGAGCATGTTACACAACTTGTTTGTGACTTGGGGAATGCTGAATTTTCTGTCGACACCAATGACCTTATGCATGAAAATAACTTTGATGTGTCTGATTCCCTGCCTAGGTTGCAGCATGATGTTTTTTCTGGTTCTATTATGCATGAGACTGAAATTATTGATGATGATGATTCTGAGTTCGAACTTGCTAATTTGTTCAACGACTATGAGCATGATACTGCAATTCTAGTTTCTGACTTAGGAGATGTTGATGTAACTGATAATAATGGCACTTTTGATCTCATACTTGTGAGAAACATAGATGTGCCTACTTTCCTGCCTAAGTCACAGATGGAGACTCTTCCACCCAACCTAGATTTTGCATGTAAAGATATTGTGAAACTAACTTTTCTAAGAGTACGTAATCTAGGATTGGAACTGTGTGCCTCCCAAGTCCTCTTGGACTATTTTGCAGCCAAATATAATACATTTGATGAGCCACAGTTGGAATGTGTGTCTCTTCCCGTCCCTAACAAAGTCCACTTTGAATTAGATCTTGTGCATGCAGCACCCCTAAAATGGCAAGATTTTGTGCTCAAAAACACATCTGTTGGCAAATTCTGGTTTGGGGATAACTCGTTTACATATGCATCCTTACTTTCACTTTCATGTTACATATGTGTAAGACTGTTGATGTTTATGCATGTCATTTTTTGGGTTTATCCTCAACTCTTTAGGTTGTATATATATGGTGAACCATCCTTGTATAGTCCATTAGGTAATGTTACAATTTTTTTATCTTGAGTCAGTTGAGTCTTATTTTTTTTCCACTTTTCTCTTCTTTTGTATATATTGTGCTAATCCATTGTGAATATCAGCTGATTTTCTTGGATTCTATCCTTGAATAATAGAGTTCCAAACTTGCTTTTCGCTGACATCCGGTAATCTCTTTCCTTTCTCTACTCCGCATGGTCCTTATGGTATGTTGTTGTTATAATTTTGATCATATTTAGAAACATTGAGGACAATGTTTAGATTAGGTTTGGGGGTGAAGATTATACCTTAACTGTCACTGTGCCTATCATTGAAACTGAACTCTGCCATGTTAAAAAAAAATAAAAAATGAATAAATTGTTGAGCTCATCTACCTTGATTTGTGCTGTCTGCATTTGTAATATCTTAGGATTCTTAATCTAGATGACTAGGCACCACTTGATTCTAGCACAATTCATATGTGATAAGAAACTTGCACATGCACGATCTACCATTTTCATCGGTTAAGTAGACTGTCAATCACTTTAGAATACTGAATGAGACTTGACTAGCTTGTTCTTTGGTTGGATGGGATAGAAGTTGGAGGATACATTAAGAAAAACAACCATTGAATTTGACCGGGTACATCGAAAAGGCTACCTCTTGCTAAGAGTCATGTCTTTTTTTTTTCTTTTTGTTCATAAGTCAAAACTGTTATTATTGTATTGTTCTTGTTCTCTTGAAGTATTTCATCAGTTGAAAAAAAAAAAAAAGGAAAAAAAAAAAAAAGAAGTAAAAATTCAGAAAAAGAAAAGAAAAAGGAAAAAGAAAAAAATTCAGAAAAGAAAAAAAAAGAAAAAAAAATGATAAGAGAGTCCATTTTGTTATGTTTCAAATGTTAGTCAATGTTTTTCTCTTGCCTCAAAAATAAGAGAGTAGTCAATGTAAATAAAGAGTCATGTGTTGTTATGTGTTGTAAATAGTCTTGTAATAAGCAAGGGAGGGTGTATGCCATCGATGTACAACGCGGGTAAACTGAAATATCACCAACTCTTATGGTGAACATTCAAAATTATCGTAAAGCCGGACAACTAGCTTGTCTTTGAATTCGGTTCTTAGCTAAAAACTATCTCTTGGTAATTGATAGTCATAACTTATGATCATTTCTCTATACATGTGTAGATACACTTTACACTCTTATCACATGTCCTTAGTTGTTCCAGTGTTAGAATTGTGCTTTTGAAAGCTAGATTAACAGATCCATTTTGCTGTAAGCTTAAACTGAAATGCAGGTGTTACACATCATACAAGGTGATCTCTATTTTGACCTAAAACTTTGTGGGTGTGTTCTAAGCAAACCCTCACGAGACTTCAACTCGTCCACTAGGGACACTTAGTGGTTTAAAAGGCTTATTGCATTCGCTAAATGCAATCGAGAGACCAGTGACAGTGGTGTAGGTAGGATTTTCTTAGGTTTTGTTTTACTCGTGGACGAGCAAAATTCAGGTTTGGGGGTGTGATCGGTGCCTGATAATGCACATTTTTACACAATTTTATAGGCTTTTATCACATCCTTAGTGTTTTAATGTCTCATTTAATATCAAATCCTGTATTTGGTACATATGTTCTTTAGCGGGTAATTTTGTCGGAATAATCTCATTATTGTGTTGTGGTGTAGGTACTTTTACTAAATGGTGAACCAAAGACGGGGGGCTGATGTAGACAAAGTATAAGAAATGAAGTTGGTTTTCCTACCTACTCAAGTGAAGATTAAATGGGAAAGAGGCTAGCACAGTTAATATCTAAGGAAAGGTGTGTTATTAAATCATATTTAACCAAAGCTAAAGTAAGCAACCAAACATGCCCTTGATAACTTCACCAAAGCGTAACTCTAGGCTCTTCACGTGAGAAACAAGAGGTTGTTTCTTTTCCATTTTCTCTGTGAAGCCATACACTTTCTCTGTAAACCCATCCCTTTATCTACTGTGTCTACCAAACCACCATCACTGCCAACCATTTCTCTTTCCCATTTAACACTCAATCACACGTTCTAGCCTAGCCTATCTGTATTTTTTCTCCTCGTTGTTTGTATCTCTGAAGATGTTGAGACAACACAAGGAATTAATGGCAGCAAACAATACAAGAAAGGGTTGTCATAATTTCTTGTAAGTGGTAGTTTTATAATTCAAATCCCTAATTTACTGATTGCACCTTAATGAAATTGGGATTTGATAATTGGGGGAACTTTTGTATAAATTGTGGATGTGTGGTCAATGAGAAAGCAAGCCCGGAGTAGCCGGTGCAAGTTGTAGTAATAATATTTAGGTTTTAATTTCAATCTTTATGTTCTAAAAATCTCTGCTAGGGCAGAGATGAAACCCCTAAATAATTAGAATTTCATGGTTTGATTTACTTGTTCTTCATGGGATTTTGAATGAGAAACATGATTTAATCTATGAATACTAGAAATTTACTTTCACCTTGTATGTGAAGCATCCATGGTAGTTAGAACAATTCTTTGTTATGTATTCAAGCCTATATATGAAATGATTTAGTTCAATTTGTGATTATCCATGCTTTAAACAGATAGATAATGATAGGAATTGACATCTTTTGCTGAGATTAAGTCATCATATTTGTTACTGATTATATCACATCTTCAAGGTAGTTTGAGGCTAGAACTTCTATAGCTCCTTGATTAAAAAAAGAACTAGCATATCAAATTAGGGAATTTCTATGCATTTAGGTGGTGGATTCAAAGCCTTAGTTTATCTTTTATTGCTTCTTAATCTTGTTGCCTTAATATAATCATCAATCTTCTCGTCGTATCAACAAAACACCGTCTCTAAATTAGTAGAAGTAGAACTTAGAATATTAGTTCACCAATCCAACTCCCCGTAGGATCGACCCATATTTTCCGTTATCTATGTTCTAGACACCGTGCGCTTGCGGTATTTTATAGTAGGTTTCTAAGCCTATCAACTAGCGTGACTATGCACAATACTCAGATGGAGGTAGAACCGACCTAGTTTTAGTTGAACCGTGAAACCCATGATTGGTGATTTGATAGGATAATCAATCACATAGTTCTTGGAAGTCAGATGAACCAATTCTAAATTCGTTTGGAAGTGTGGCAAATCGTTTCCAAGATTGTAAGTATGAAAAAGGACTTGCAAAGTAAAGATGTCGACATACTTTGAACATGTGTAGTAACTCTTATCATTAATTGTTCAAAGATATTCCTTAATAGCTAAAGGAGAATCCCAAGATCGAAATAATATAAGAATCTTTTAATTAAGGTTTCTTAGTTTTTAAATGCTATTTAATTTCCAGCAATTAAATGCATATCTTTAGAAAATATTAATTAGTAATGTGCATTTACTGATTATAGATTTTTCTATTGGGATTTCGGTCAATATTTGGACAGTGCATTTCCAGGAATTATGAAAACCGATTTTGTGTTTATTGCATATCTTTGAGAATATTCGGTTTTGGAAATTCCTCGGTGTCCAAACTTCCTTCTGTATAAATATTGAAGTTTGCATTTCTAGCAAACTAATCCTCAGAGCCAGCAAAACTACCTCAGTATTGTTGTAACTGGTGGATCCACCTATCGGAGAGGAAAGTATCCTAATTAGGAGAAATCTCTTACGGTCGCTCGGTTTAAGACTTCTTTGGGATTGGGAAGCTCTATTAGTACCGTTGGTGGGAAACTAGATAATTGCAGTTTATTTTAGTTTTCGATTGATTTGATTGACTAATGGTTGTTGAACTTTGATTGCACCTAGTTTTTTTATGCTTGAGAATCTTCTCTTCTGATATAAGATTCACTCAAACTAGATCGAAGTTTCGACGGGGATCTTTAGACTGTTTGTAGATCTAAAGACGTCTTGTGATAATCCAACGTTAACAGACTCCGTTCTGTGTGTGATTGATCACAAGAGATTCAAGTTTATTGTATGCAGGTGCTGATTGAAGATCAAAGAAGATTTTAAGACAAGAAGACTTTTTGGGTTCATAATCTTTGGTGTGCACAATACTTGTTTCGGCTGGAAAGGGATCCAACTATAATCGGGTTATCTTTGTGATAGATTGGATTGATTAGTTGAGTAGGTCGGCATCAATACACTTCTTTGTGATTAATAGTATTGATTGCATAGTCTAACAATTACTTCGGTAGTTGTTGAGAGATTGATCTAAGGACCCGACAAAGGAGTTTATTGGTTAAACGGAAGAGCCTTTGTCAAACTCATATCACGTTGTTCGAAAAGAGTTGTTACCGAACAGATTTGTTGTTCCTTTACTGTTTGGAATACGAACCAAACGAATTGTTCCAAGTGCGTGACTTACTGCAAGTTGGAGGCGCAGGGATACTGAGGAAACTAGGTGAACTATATGTTTAGTTGCTTGGTCTCAACTATACGAAGTTGGTTTGATTTTGTATAGCGGCTTAATTCTGAGAGTATTCAATTCTGGACTAGGTCCCGGGGTTTTTCTGCATTTGCGGTTTCCTCGTTAACAAAATCTTGCTGTGTCATTTACTTTTATTTTCCGCAATTATAATTTTGTTTATTATAAGTCAAAGTAAATCGCACAAACGTTAATTCCTATTTTACTTGATAGACAATCCCTAGAGTTTGGTTAAGTCCGAACCTATTATCAAGTAAACATACTTCGTTGTTGTATTGTCTCGATCTCGTATCCATAGACGATCACACAAAGTGTGAACCGATTAGTTGTATTGTCTCGACTCAGTCCATAGACAATCACTTTCGGAAAAGGACTTATAGGTTGAAAAGTTTTAGATTGAGGTATATTTGGGTACCCTCGTCTTTTTAATTGGTATCAGAGCAGGAAAACATGAAAAGGTCAAACAACCTGTGTTTGGTGCGATCCAACGTATAAGAAATAAATTCGAGTTCTCATGAATCGACTTCGATTAACGTACCACCAAGATTTGACGGATCAAACTATCTATGGTGGAAATATGCTATGAGATCTTTTCTTCAATCACGAGACTTTAATACATGGCTATTAGTCGTCGATGGTTATGATCGCCCGAAAGTAGCAAATTCGGAAACCGAGTTTAAACACTTAGTAGATTACTCAATTGAAGAAAAGGATTTTGCTATGCAGAATTCAGATGGTTTGAATGCTATTGTACATGCTGTAAGTCGTGATCTACAACATCATGTATCAACATGCCTAACTTCGAAAGAAGCTTGGGATAATCTTCAAATCGTATTCGAATAAAAAACTTCAGAGAAAGAAGATAGACTTCAAACTCTATTATCCGACTGGGAAAACCTTCGAATGGATGACAACGACACTTTTGAAGAGTTTTACCTCAAACTCCATGAGATAATTAATGCTTCTTTCTCTCTTGGAAAGACTATCTCTGAAAAAGACATAGTATGCAAAATTCTCAAATCGTTGCCATCAAGATACGATTCTAAGAAGCATGCAATCATAGAGGAAAATGATCTTTCAACACTCACATGAAGCACACTCGTCGGAAAGTTAAATATATTTGATCATGAATAACAGTCTATTCAAACTAAGGGAATTGCTTTTAAAGCTACAAAGATTCCCAAAGCTCCAATGGATAAAAATAGACATTTGGATGATTCAATTGAACATATTGCAGAATTGTGTGATGATGAAATTGAACAATCATTATCACTGATCACTAAACAGTTTCGAGATCTCTAAAAGAAAAGGAGTAAGAGATTCATTAAAGATACTCATCGATCGTCTCGTCCACATGATCGTGTTCCAGTATAGAAAGATCAGGAAGAAGACGATGAATATCAGCCACCATGCTTGAAGTGTAAAGGGTTTGGTCATATTGCTAAAGACTGTCCCAATCTTAAGAAATACACAGGAGGCAAAGCACTGGCTGTAACGCTTGATGAGACCTCTGATTCATATGATTCTGAAGAATAGGAAACAACTAATATTGCATTAGTTGTTAATCTTATTTCTTCCGCATCCATTAGTTATTTACCCATTTTAAAAATGGACATGTCTTCCGATGTTAGTAAATCATCTAATGGTAAAGGGAAGAATAAGACAAAATGCAAAAACTATCTCAAGAACAGAATTGCTAAAAGTTGCATATGCAACCTAAGTCAATCTCAAGATGCTTCGTTAACCAGTGGTAACGAAAAG
This sequence comes from Papaver atlanticum, assembly GCA_023531105.1. Taxonomy (NCBI): domain Eukaryota; kingdom Viridiplantae; phylum Streptophyta; class Magnoliopsida; order Ranunculales; family Papaveraceae; genus Papaver; species Papaver atlanticum. The sequence goes on along the minus strand of JAJJMB010003771.1, from coordinate 250,766 downwards.
AGATTATTCCATATGACACTAGATCAAGGACACTCTTGTTTTTCTAGATTCCGTAGTGAGAGAAAATCTCACACTAATACCACTTAAAATGGTATTAGAACATCTTCCTTACTGTGTGCCAATTTTTGTGTAAGGAAGAAGAAAGTTCAAGGCACTTTTGTGTAGATTTCGAGAATAAAGTCTAGTAATTGAAAATATTTAAGATATTCGTATTTATGTGAATATTATATTTTCGAAAAAATATAAAAATATCCTTCTATTCTTTGGTCATTCCTTGTCCGAACTATGGGTCTGGATCCAATGTCTTCTTTTGATAAGATGCTAGATCAGAAAGATCTCTTGAAGAATAAATCTGCATCATCTCTGGACGAGAAATCAAGGAGTAAGATCAAAAAGAGAGATTGGCTTAGCAAGAAGGAAAGAGAGAATATGCTGAAGAAAGATCAGTGTATTGAAGCATTGACACACTTCTGTGTTCAATCCAAGACCGAATTACATGTTCTTGCAGAATCCTTCTCGTAAATATCTCAATTGAAAGAAATTCTGGTCAAGCAACAAGGTTATCTACTGGAAGAATTTCACAAGTGGAAATGCGAAAGTAATAACCTATCCTTCACCGGTGCTGAGATGAAGGAGTAAATTACAGAAAAATAGACTTCAGTTTTTGATTTCTTTCAATAATTGTAAAGTTTATTATGAATAAAACTATCTTAATTATGAATAAAATTATTATTTTATAATTTCTCTTGTGATAGTTTTCGGTTACATAGCCTGTGCTTGAATGCTTTATTTTATTGCTATGTATGTTTATGGGATGTTTGATTTCGGTTTTATTACCTTAATATTTGATCTCATAATGCGTGAACCCTTATGGTTTGGGTGACTTTTTGATTCAGTGGGATTAAGTTCTAGCCCATGTTGGTAGGCTTTATAAAAGGATCATGAGGGGTTCCTGTAGAAACAATATGTGAAAAAGTCACAATATGTGGAATCTTTTGGTTTAGCATAAAAGCATATGTGTTTTGAGGTTTCAACTTTTGCATAGCATAGTTAAAACCGGTTTTCAACCTTTGTCTGGTAAAGGTTGCTCTTTGTTGTTGTTCTTTTGTTTTGGCGGGAGGATGACCACTTTAATGGGGGAGAGTTCTAAGTGAACTTACGCTTGACATATCTTAAGGGGAGAAGAGGATGCGGAATTTGAGGTAACAATCTTGTTAGTTAATTGTTTTCCTGTTTAAGAAAAGCATGATTTTATTGCATATATTTATTGCTTTTTCTTAACAAAATTTTTGGTATAATTGATGTTTATTCCATTATTTGTGTATGGATGTTTAATTGTGATTCAATTGTTTCCGGTTAAGAAAAACTATTGTTATCTTTCGTTATTGTTTGATATCAATTGTTCAGGCTTAAAAAATTTCGGTGCAATTGCGGTGCTATAATGTCTATGTTTCTTTCAATTGCTTCCGGTTAAGATAAATGATTATGCAAGTTGATTTATTTGGTTTGTATGGATTGTTTATGGCTTAAGAAAAGGTTTCGGGATCATTTGTTTAGTCCAAGTGATTTCCGGATAAGATAAACTAAGTTTTTTGGATCTTAGTTAGACTTATCAAACGTGGAGGTTTCGGTTATTCAAGTCTAACCGAATGCCTTAACAAGAATTACTAGTTAACTAACATAGTATTTGTCTTGTTTAAAAGTGAAAGGTCTAAGTTATTGATGAGAATAATTAGAGCCTGATGAGAAAAATAAAGTTAATTCTGATCTTTATTTTGGTCTTATCGAACAAGCGATTGTATTTGTACAATCGGTTTAGCAAAATAACTAAGGTGATTAGTCGATTTTTGAAGTGCTAAACTATTAGGGAAAATTGCTTCGGGCAATTGTTTCCTAGATAACATGTTAAAACAAAATTACTTGTAGTTTCGGTTTTGATATTGGTTATCTAAAATTGTATGCAAAATCCTCGTGCTCAACTCTTATAGGTTTGCAAATTCTCTTTGTGAGATTTGTAAGATCCTTTCGGTTTGTCCTTTATTTATTTTTTTATTTCTTTGTCATTTTGTGACAAAAAGGGGGAGAAATATATGGAGTAAACAAGTGATATTGACTTTTTGTTAGTTGGTATCACTAAGGGAAATGACATTTGTGCTAAAACGTTTATTCTAACGAAAAGAGTGAAAGCATAGACTAAGGGGGAGTCATATATCTTATGATACGTAGTTATGAGGAACTACATGAGAATAACAAAGACGTGCGTATTGAAAATCTACCTATCTTACCTTTAGGGGGAGTATTAGCTTTGTTATTATAATGTCAGCAGCGGCATTTAAGGATTGAATTTAATGCAGGTTTTGTGTTGTTGAACTTGGAATCAAGCGTATGTGTATAATGAATTCTTGTAATTTGTTTATTCATATGATGTAAGAGTTTTGTAACGAAAATCGACAAAGGGGGAGATTGTTAGAGCATAGCTCGGTTGAACCCACCAAGCGTTGGTATATCAAGTTTGGTTGTCATATTTTAGTAAATCCAAACTCATTTAAAGAGTCGCTTGATTATATACTAGAGTCAACTTCGTATAGGTTAGCTTGAAAGTGTAAGGATATGAGACTTACAAGTATTACATGAAGACTTGAAGAATGTTAAGAAGTATGGAACTACAACGACAACATCATCCTTCCTCCTGAGGTTAGTAATATTTGACTTAATATGTTTCATTCCCTAACGTATCTTTCAAGTCGTGTATATAAGACATCGACATGATCATATGAATGCTATTGTGATTATGTATGGGTATAAGTGAAGATTTCATCCTAGGAAACAATGTTTTACATTCGTTTAAAGGAAATAAGTTCATAAACTTGTTTTGTGGATCGAAAGGGAAATCGCTAGGGTTATTGGTATTGTTATTCATTGCAAATCTATTTTGAATTACCAATATGTGTGTTTAGTATAACCGCTCATAAAATTGTTTATGTATCTTGGTAAAACTATTCACAAGGCCTAACTTATGTATTGGCATGACTTTTATTAGTGAAACCGATCTTAAGTAATCACTCAAGATGGTATGATCGATGCCTTGTAAATAGAAACTTTTATCTAGCCATTGGGGAACCGATCCTAGTAATTGGTGCAACAAATTTACAAGAGGGGAATCGATCCTTGTAAGAGGTGCAACACGTTTTTAGTAGATGGGGGAACCGATCCTATGAACATGTGCAACAAGTTTGTAGTTTTGGGGAAACCGATCCTATGGACATGTGCACCAAATACAGGTAGTTACCATAAGTATTTGGGGAACCGATCCTAGTACCTAGTAAACTGAGTTTTGGTAACTAGCGTGACTATGCACAGTACTCACATGGAGGTAGAACCGAACTTGTTTTGGTAGAACCGTGAAACCCGTAATTGGTGATTTGATAGGATAATCAATCACATAGTTCTTGGAAGTCAGATAAACCAATTCTAAATTCGTTTTGAAGTGTGGCAAATCGTTTCCAAGATTGTAAGTATGAAAAAGGACTTGCAAAGTAAAGATGTCGACATACTTTGAACATGTGCAGTAACTCTTATCATTAATTGTTCAAAGATATTCCTTAATATCTAAAGGAGAATCCCAGGATCGAAATAAATTGAGAATCTTTTAATTAAGGTTTGTTAGTTTTTATATGCTATTTAATTTCCAGCAATTAAATGCATATCTTTATAAAATAATAATTAGTAATGTGCATTTATTGATTATAGATTTTTCTATTGGGATTTCGGTCAATATTTGCATTTCCAGGAGTTATGAAAACCGATTTTGTGTTTATTGCATATCTTTGAGAATATTCGGTTTTGGAAATTTCTTGGTGTCCAAACTTCCTTGTTTATAAATATTGAAGTTTGCATTTCTAGCAAACTAATCCTCAGAGCCAGCAAAACTACCTCAGTTGTGTTGTTACTGGTGGAGCCGCCTATCGGAGAGGAAAGTACCCTAATTAGGAGAAATCTCTTACGGCCGCTCGGTTTAAATACTTCTTTGGGATTGAGAAGCTCTATTAGTACCGTTGGTGGGAAACTAGATAATTGCAGTTTATTTTAGTTTTCGATTGATTTGATTGACTAATGGTTGTTGAACTTTGATTGCACCTAGTTTTTTTATGCTTGAGAATCTTCTCTTCTGATATAAGATTCACTCAAACTAGATCGAAGTTTCGACGGGGATCTTTAGACTGTTTGTAGATCTAAAGACGTCTTGTGATAATCCAACGTTAACAGACTCCGTTCTGTGTGTGATTGATCACAAGAGATTCAAGTTTATTGTATGCAGGTGCTGATTGAAGATCAAAGAAGATTTTAAGACAAGAAGACTTTTTGGGTTCATAATCTTTGGTGTGCACAATACTTGTTTCGGCTGGAAAGGGATCCAACTATAATCGGGTTATCTTTGTGATAGATTGGATTGATTAGTTGAGTAGATCGGCATCAATACACTTCTTTGTGATTAATAGTATTGATTGCATAGTCTAACAATTACTTCGGTAGTTGTTGAGAGATTGATCTAAGGACCCGACAAAGGAGTTTATTGGTTAAACGGAAGAGCCTTTGTCAAACTCATATCACGTTGTTTGAAAAGAGTTGTTACCGAACAGATTTGTTGTTCCTTTACTGTTTGGAATACGAACCAAACGAATTGTTCCAAGTGCGTGACTTACTGCAAGTTGGAGGCGCAGGGATACTGAGGAAACTAGGTGAACTATATGTTTAGTTGCTTGGTCTCAACTATACGAAGTTGGTTTGATTTTGTATAGCGGCTTAATTCTGAGAGTATTCAATTCTGGACTAGGTCCCGGGGTTTTTCTGCATTTGCGGTTTCCTCGTTAACAAAATCTTGCTGTGTCATTTACTTTTATTTTCCGCAATTATAATTTTGTTTATTATAAGTCAAAGTAAATCGCACAAACGTTAATTCCTATTTTACTTGATAGACAATCCCTAGAGTTTGGTTAAGTCCGAACCTATTATCAAGTAAACATACTTCGTTGTTGTATTGTCTCGATCTTGTATCCATAGACGATCACACAAAGTGTGAACCGATTAGTTGTATTGTCTTGACTCAGTCCATAGACAATCACTTTTGGAAAATGACTTTTAGGTGGAAAAGGTTTAGATTGAGGTATATTTGGGCACCCTTGTCTTTTGAAGACAATTTACTCCGTTGACTATAAAAAGAAGCAAATTTTGAAGGTCAGAAATCTGTTTCCTTCTAGCAAAACAATGTTGAACATTATGATTCTTTTTCCTGCAGAATGAACAGGATCGTGGATAAGAACCTTTTGATGAATCCTTTTTTTGACTCATAGCCTTTTCTGATATCCGCAAGTTACGCAAACGTTTCTTAACGGATAATTTGTTAGAACCAATTTTTTCCATACTAGATAATACCTCGTGAGTATTAGGAATAGGCACTGAAGAAGACATACTTAATTACTAAAACAGAGTTTTCCCTTTTCAAGGAGTTACACTGTTTCTGGGCTAGAAGAAGATATGCAACAAGTTTCTCTTTTAAACACGACAGTTGTTCAATTCATATGAATGAGTCTCGATTAAAGTTTTTCTCTAATTGAGTCTTCTTTAACAGTATCTTCAAGTATACTAATCTTTTCGCACTGCAGAGTAGTTTCTTGAATAAGGTTTTCGATATTGTTAGAAAAAGACTCAATGATACTATAGAGTTCCCGTTCTCTATCAAGAGACTTTTCAAGTTTATCAGTGAGCTGATCATATTTTTCTTCAAGAGACCTAATTTTAGAAACTTGAACATCAATAATCTCAGAAGATTTTTTTAAAGTTCTGGTGAGTTCCATCTCAGAATCTGACATAGTGTCAACTGTCACTTTAGAGGGGTTGATATCAGAATCTGATAACATAAGTTTTCTACCTCGGGATTCAGAAGAATCTTCCAAGGAGTTATCCTTTGAGGTAAGCCCAAGACATTTGGAATAATCAAAAACTTTGGAAGACATTTCTATGTGCGTAAAAGCGAGATAAAATTATATCCACAGAAATCAGATTGCTACAAACACAGACTTATGAGGTCTTAGCGTGTTGTCCTGATCTGACACCAATTGAAAAAGCGTGGGTATAACAATCACACCCAATAATTTTTTCGGCAATCTGTATGCACTAACCTCCAATATAATTCCGAGAGCACCAACTTAAAAGCGAGCTCAATCAAGAAATATATCAAAGAGCTTTATCTCTATTTCTCAATGCAATCAGCAAATCAAACAGATAGAAATCCGTGAGACTGATTGATATGATAAATAACTTAGACGGCACCAAAGACCAATGCCCAAGTGTCAATCAAGTTATATCCAACAAACAAGGTTGGATTTATCAACTGATTGAACTACGCACAACCTGTGATATTTCAATTATATAAACAAATATAATGTGGAAAAGAAATAACACAGACACCATAAATTTTGTTAACGAGGAAACCGGAAATGCAGAAAAACCCCAGGACCTAGTCCAGCTTTGAACACCACACTGTGTTAAGCCGCTACAGACACTAGCCTACTACAAGTTCACTTCAGGATGGAATGTAGTTGATCCCTAACCAACACTACACCAAATTTAACGTCTAGCAACAGCTAAAATCTGTTGTTGATTGGGCTTGCAACAGATTTTTACCGTTGTTAAACACCCCGTCGCAGTTTTTCGTAACAACTCTTGCTCTGTTGCTAATTTTTGTCAGCAACGGCAGTCGCAACAGAAATGAGCTTTTGCGAAACAAAAAATTAGCAACAAGAATGATCTATTGCTACTCTGTTGCTAATTTTATAGTTATCCCGGGATATTTTCTTTTAGAACAGGATATAGTTGTTCTGGTTCATATTTAGCAACACATCTTTGCCGTTGCTAAATTTTTGCAACAAGAAATAAAAGGGTAAAGTCTTCGTTGACCTAGTCAAAATTTATTTCCCCACAATTGTCCTGTCCCAGTTCCCTACAATTGCCCTGACTCTTCCTGTTCTAATAATTCAATCAAATAACCCTCACATTCAACATAAAATAAAATTATAATTGAACTATGAAACAGAACACAAGTCATGAGTACTAAGTCTGGTTTCTCTCTGATAAAAGCTAAAAGTAAACAATTCATACCAGAAAGCGTTCTTTCATACATAAACGGTCAGCGGCTTAAAAGTAACAAAATATCTATATCAGAAAAATAAATTTCACAACTACTTCCACACATATTGCAAACTTACACCTGAGCTTACCTCAGTAATACCGACAGATGATTCATCTATTTTCATAACATTTTCATAACACTTAAGTATGGAACATTCCAAAGCCTCACCTCTTCACCGAAGTCAATGTGAAGGGGGGAAATACGCACACCTATTAACAGATGCACAAATATGTACTAAGAAATTATGGCACGGTCAAACCATAACTTCAAAATGGTAGCATGTCCTTAATGAAAAAACATTACCTTCTCATAGTAATTTAGGGCGCGGTTAAGATAATCTACACGAAGCATTACTTGGCACAGGGGCTCTGGTGTAGGTCCCCTCTCTAAGGATCAAACCTGTAACCATCTGGATCTTGAATAAACGCAATTACAGTAATGCCACCTTTGACATGACCAACTTCTCTCATTACTTAAGTAAACCTAAGTGCTTATTTCATAAGTGCTAACTGAATTTTTGAATAACGGAAGTGTCAAGGTAAATAAATAAGAAATCTTTGCAGCGTATGTCGTAAATAATGTGCAAATAACTGAGAAACAATATCTTTGCAGCGACAGTGTTAACAACACTTCATTTTTATCGTTCTCTGTAACAGCT
>JAJJMB010003771.1:191046-225435 GCA_023531105.1 Papaver atlanticum | reverse complement strand
ATTGATGTCGTTTTATAGTTGTAGTGGTAAAAAGGTTCGTTGCTCGAACTTGTGAAGGATTTTCGAAAATTAAATAGAATTGTTTTGATAATAATAAGAAAATACCGAGACTTTGGATTCCACCATTGACCAATTAATTGATAAACTCTAATCAATATTCATGCAATATTCTTCTTTAAAGTGATTCTAATATTTGCCTCTAATAGATTTTTGAAGTAATAATTGTAAGCATGAAGCATGAAACATCAAAAGTATTAAAACCAAGCATGTCCCATAAAAACACTTCACAACTACTCAATAAAAACCAATTTTTCTTTTAAGTTCTATGCAAATAATCATGTAAAATAATTGCAATAAATAATTAAAATAGAATTATACCACTTTTCATGGAACAATGGCTTCCTCCGTCGCCTCGGCTAAGGGGTTTAGCTCCTCATATTAATCACTTGCTCAAAATACATATTTGGTGTTCAAAAGTTGATTAAAAGAGTGAAAAGTGCTAAGCAGCGGATTCTGTAGTTGCTGAAGGTCTAAAACAGAAGTCCGAGTCGTTGCTGAAGAGCTTCGGTGACTGCAGGAAGATGCGACCGTACCTCGTTGTCACTGAAAAAAAAGTCTGCCACTGCGACTGATTCTGAAGGTCTAATGTTCTTCGTGTTCTTCTTCTTGGCAGCAGCAGAAAAGTTTCTGTATCGACTCTGTTGATTTTTTTTCTCGCTTCTCTATAGCTCTAAACTTCTCCAAACTCCCCCAAATTGTTCGTATATATAAATATGACTTGAATCAACCTATATATAGCCTCCAAACCACAAAATTACTCGAGTTAATCCAAATATTTTCTTTTTTCTTCACCGCACGTTATGGGATTTTAATCTTCTTTTTACGCGTTAACTTGGTTTCCAAACTCTCTCAAACTCTCTCAGGACTGAATAAGGACTCCATACACTCCTATCTTGCCGTAAACTCTTCACAAATTCTTTTGTAAACCGAAAATAACTCAAATTGTGAATTCTCCCTGTTTTGCTCCAACACGGATTTCTATCCCTGTTTAATCGATTCTACAGCCCATACCATACTTGTTTATCCTTAACAGAGTTAACCCAACGAAAATCAACCATTGAATCGCCTTAAAAATCGTCCAAAAATCAAACAGAAAAATTCTGTTTTCTGTAAAGAAAATTCCCGCCAATTTTTGTTTTGAAATTTTTAGAAATTTGACCTCCCCCTATCCAGTGCCGGTCTGTGCTTAGCAGCTGCTTGGAAATGGGTTACCCCTTATCCAAAATGAGAGTCCGAATAGCAAGTGTCCTCCCAGGAGCCTTTAACAACTTTTCGAGCCAATTTTCCCAAAAATGTTTATTCCCCAAAAATACCTACAAAGGGATAAAATACCAACATTAGTACAAAAATGGGTACTAAAAATATACACAATAGAGATGAAAATAGACACATAAATGCGTCTATCAGTCATCATGTCTATTCAAAGAGTAGAGAAAGATTGAATTTTGGTATTTTGCAAATATAGGATCATCATATGGATTTTAGGTTTTAAGATCACGAGTCGTAGGGTATACTTTGGACCCTAATTACAATTCAAAGTCATAGGGTATACTTTGGAGTTTGGACCATGTGATGAGACATTATTTTTATATCTACGTACCTTATATGGAGTAATATAACCGGTCCTGCAAGTGAGCATAATGATTGTGCGTCACAGAGTTGCAAACCAAATCAGTATGCAGCCATAACGGCGTAATGCAAAGCCATAATAGCGCATTGTATGGCCATAATAGCGGTATACTGTATAGACTGTCAAGCACTAAGATAGTGGCACCCTACAGGGCCAGTTAAGCGCAAGAGTGGCGCTACACTATAAAGACATTTGGCTAAGTAATTAAGCTTATTGGACGACACAATAAGGCTTCATTGAGGGATTGGCAAGACATGGCCAAAGTTGACAAATGCAACATACGATGTTGGCATTGATGCATATCCGTGGAATTGAGTTAACCCAAACTCAAGGATGATGCAAGAGTGAAGAATAGGCCAAGAGTATGTCTATGGCATAAGTTCAAGGCTGGACAAAGCTTGAACAATGCAAACAAGCTAGTAATGCAAGAGTGGCATTACTATTGTCAAGCAAATTGGTTAAGTGAAGCAAATGACGCATGAGCAACTAGAATGAGCTTAAGGATTTGGCCTTAGTGATTGAAGTACAAGGATTGTCCGCGCTTTAGCTTAGAGCAGTAAGCATGCAGGGCCAAGGTGGATGAGCATTGGAACATGGCAGAATTCGGTAAAGCACAACAGTTATGCAATACGGCTCAAGTGACGGTTAAAAGTTGGTTACGAGCTTCACAAGCATGCCAATGACGCGAGACAAAGGAGAACGGTTATAAAGTGAGTTTATAACCATGTGGGAGTGTTCATAACAACCAAGGACAGGTGTGGCGTAAATTGGCTAGAAAACTCAAAAGTTAGTAGTTGAAAAGTAATATAGGCGGTTATGGAAACTACCTAATGGGACACATGGCTATTCCATGCGTGTGCAAGTGTTGTGCACGGTTTTGGATAGTGAGTTTGCTGTATAAATAGTCCTAAGGAGTGGGAAAATCAGTAGGCTTACATAGGAGAGAGTTCTTATGTTTTGAGAGAGTTAGGCATTCACCAAGAGGGTGAATGGCCTGTTTTTGGTCCATGTGATGGACAAGTTTTGTAATCTTCCTTTAGTGCAATAAAATGGGTTTGTTGCAGTATATCTTTGTGTTCTTTTTGTTGCTGGTTTGTGTGAGAATTAATTAAGTACATGGCAGAACCTCTTATGCTTATGGGGGCATGAAGAGTTAGAGAGAAAGAAGAAAAGACTTCCGTTGTGAAAATCCTTTAGAGTGAAGGAAGATGCGTACTTTGATGCGAGTATGCAAGGCTGAGTGATTGTTGGTGAAGTTGATTCACTGAACCACAATCATTGCCGGTCATGTCCCATGAAAATTTTAGGCGATTAAATGGGCATGTAACAAGCTGGTATCAGAGCTGTGTTAGGGGACACAGTTGCTGATTTTTCTTTCTTTACTCAAGTTGGTGTCATTTGTTTGTCAAATTCAGTAAAGAATTGTTTGGGTTTCACTAGTATGGAGACTAGAAGAAGTTGGTCTTGTGTGGAAAGATCAATTAGAATGAACTTTGAAGCTTGAAGTAGTAACAGGCCATGAAAGTTTATGACAACGGTGTCAAAATTCCTTCCCAAAGTGTTAGACGAACATTCGAGAATCATTGGAAACAGGGTTTTCAAGTGATGGCATGACATAACTAAGGAGTATGCTGACTTCTATGGTGCAAGTCAGGTGTTAAAGTCCATGTTTCTCACAAGTATACGAAGATGATGCATTAGGGATGCATAATTTCGTAGTGTTATCAGTAGCGAGTACATTACAAGTAGTAATGGGAATTTTGCGAAAATTCCTGGATGCAAAGATGATGATGGCCTTTGCAGTGGCAAAGAAGATGAAGAACATGTCTATGCGATAGATTGAAGGTGTTTTCATCGTAGCCAGTTGATGGAAGATTAAAGTTATCTCTCTTGAATGCATGTACCTTGGTGGTAATGCAAAGTCTGGTTGCGAACCAGCATTTTTTGTGGCAATGTGATTCCATAAAGGAAGAATTGGATGCCCAATTATTATCTAGCATAAAGCTTATGGAAAGGCTGAAGACAGAAGTGCAAGTTAGGGGAAAACCGATACACCACGGTCTTGCATTTGCAAAGAGTTCTTCGTTGATGCTAGATGCACACAAGGAGTGTGTTTGCACCTGGTTTATGAGTGGGATCAGTATGCTTGGACAAGGGTGTCCAAAGACCTGCATTTGATCATAACCACAAGCGGATGTTCTTGTCGACTGCAAATCAACAATTGTTGCTACTGAAGTTGATTTTGGAGAAGGGGAAAGACAAGAGTAGCCATATATGCATGGACAGTAAAATGAGTTCCAAATTTGAAGAAGAATGTGGCATTCTTTCTTCATGGAACGTAGGCAGTGGCGCCTCATTTGCAAGGATTATGGCCTTGTTAAGATTGTCCAAGGGAATTTGTCCGCGGAAATCATTGAGTGATATGACTTTGCTGAGCTCTATGGTGATTCTCAGAATCACCAAGTTAAGTCCGTTCCAGTTGTGCAAAGGTGCACAAGTTTGTGTCAAGATTTGGGTGCTAATTGGCATAACAGGAATGCAACAGTAGCATGCGCTAAATAGGATTTGGGCATGGCTAAGATGAATGATGCGGTTGGAAATACAAGTTAGGCGAATTGTAGATGCATGGAGAAAGAAGGACAAAGTAGTGGTGATGCATAAAGATGGCATATGGCCATTATTGAAGAAATCTTCATGAAAGCTAAAGCAACATGATGGCATCAGTCTGAAGGAGTATTCAACTAAGTGTCAATTATATTATGCTTCGTTATGGGAGTGGCATAAGAATGTTGATAGTTGGAAGAGTGCATGTGGCAAAGTGAATTGCTACATTGGGGACAGTAGGTGTTGTCTCGCTTCCTTTGTTGCATAGAAGAGAAGATGAAGTCAGTATTGCAAGGCTTGTTAGGTATTACAGGTTGCAATCAGTTGGCGCGAGTATTTGCTCAAGTTTGAGTATACTTTAAGTTTGGGTCGAGTGGACCTTGGTGTTAGAATGAAGTCTCTCTATGTAAGGTAGTAGTGAATGAGGGTATTTGAAGAAAAAGTTCTTGCCTCTTTCGTTCAAAGTAAAGCTAGTTCACGTGGAAGATGCTACATTGCGTATTAAGCCAAAATATGCAATAGAAGATGCTGAAAGTGAAAGAAGCAAATAGAGTTGGTGGCATAGTCGAGTTTGCTGTTGAGAGTTATGTGGAAGTGCGATGGCATATGACAGCGATAGCATGGAGTAACGCAGCAAGAATGAAGATGTAAGTCCATCAAGGATATGAGTTAAGAGTAACTCATAGTTTGGAAGAACATGATGTTGTTTTTGCGCTACATTAAAGCGTAGAAGTTTGAAAGAGCAAGTGATGCCTAAGTTGCTGGTTTCAAAGGCGTGTGAAGAGGAACCCTGTCCAGTGAGGAGGTGTAATGTTACGGGTATCCTAAGTCATGACTATACCAGAGTCATGCATTTATATCAAGGTGTAGCAACAATGCAAGCAAAGAACTATGAGGTGCTGGTTCTTTGGCATACAAATGGTGCAAAACTAGGAGGCGTAATTTACAATATGATTTGGAGGCCAAATCTAGTGTAAGTTTTGTTGCATTGCTGAAGACAGCAAAGGCTATGGGTTGTGGCGCATACCAGAGTGGTATGGAATCATAGCATGCATACCTTAAGGCATGGCATTATTTGGCGTAGGCGCATATGATTGAAGAATGATGCCAAGTCTTGTATAAGTCCTGTTATGTTGCGTGGTGCAACTAAAGTCGGAAAGTGAAGGCATTGGACTATGGCAATGATCATTTTGATTAGTTGGGAGGAATCATTGCTTGTGTACACTTAGGCACAAGTGATTCAAGTGAAATTCAAGCCTAATTCAGGGAGTTGGCAAGAGGAATTTCCAGTTTGCATTTGAGTATTGATATACGATTTGAAGTGGAGTTGGAACGTATGCGCAACGTAACAACAAAGTTCAAGAGCAGTAGGATCAATGGCAAAGAAGTAAAGCTAAGTGATGCGGATGCAATCGGAACTGGAAAATTGGCTTAGTGTTTAGCCAAGGAGAGTACTGCCGAGTTTCATAAAAAGGTTCTGAAAGCACATGAAGCGAAATTAAGAAAAGTATGGTGTTCATACTAGGTCGCGTTCAACGAGGGCGTTGAACGGATTAGGTTGGGGAGGTCTATGACCGGTCCTGCAAGTGAGCATAATGATTGTGCGTCACAAAGTTGAAGAGCAAGTCAGTATGCAGCCATAATGGCGTAATGCAAAGCCATAATAGCGCATTGCATGGCCATAATAGCGGTATACTGTATAGACTGTACAGCACGAAGATAGTGGCACCCTACAGGGCCAGTGAAGCGCAAGAGTGGCGCTACACTATAAATACATTTGGCTAAGTAATGAATCTTATTGTCCGACACAATAAGGCTTCATTGAGGGATTTGCAAGACATGGCCAAAGTTGACAAATGCAACATACGATGTTGGCATTGATGCATATCCGTGGAATTGAGTTGGCCCAAACTCAAGGATGATGCAAGAGTGAAGAATAGGCCAAGAGTTGGTCTATGGCATTAGTTCAAGGCTGGACAAAGCTTGAACAATCCAAACAAGCTAGTAATGCAAGAGTGGCATTACTATTGTCAAGCAAATTGGTTAAGTGAAGCAAATGACGCATGAGCAACTAGAATGAGCTTAAGGAGTTGGCCTTAGTGATTGAAGCACAAGGATTGTCCGTGATTTAGCTTAGAGCAGTAAGCATGCAGGGACAAGGTGGCTGAGCATTGGAACAAGGCAGAATTCGAAAAACCACAACAGTTGTGCAATACGGCTTAAGTGACGGTTACAAGTTGGTTACGAGCTTCACAAGCATGCCAATGACGCGAGACAAAGGAGAACGGTTATAAAGTGAGTTTATAACCATGTGGGAGTGTTCATAACCACAAAGGATAGGTGTGGCGTCAATTGTCTAGACAACTCAAAAGTTAGCAGTTGAAAAGCAATATAGGCGGTTATGGAAACTACCTGATGGGACACATGGCTGTTCCATGCGTGTGCAAGTGTTGTGCACAGTTTTGGCTAGTGAGTTTGTTGTATAAATAGTCCTAAGGAGTGGGAAAATCAGTAGACTTACATAGGAGAGAGTTCTTATGTTTTTAGAGAGTGAGGCATTCACCAAGAGGGTGAATGGCCTGTTTTTGGTCCATGTGATGGACGAGTTTTGTAATCTTCCTTTAGTGCAATAAAATTAGTTTGTTGCAGTATATCTTTGTGTTCTTTATGTTGCTGGTTTGTGTGAGAATTAATTAAGTACATGGCAGAACCTCTTATGCTTATGGGGGCATGAAGAGTTAGAGAGAAAGAAGAAAAGACTTCCGTTGTGCAAAGCCTTTAGAGTGAAGGCAGATGCGTACTTTGATGCGAGTATACAAGGCTGAGTGATTGTGGTTGAAGTTGATTCACTGAACCACAATCATTGCCGGTCATGTCCCATGAAAATTTTAGGCGATTAAATGGGCATGTGACAAGTAATTACCCTGGAAGTCATATCACTTCCATGCTCCATCAACATCTACCTCTCTGGTTTTCCACAATGTTCTTCCTTTAAACACACACTTCAAAAAGCTTACTTTCATGTGATCCAAATGTATTACAAAATATAAATTGAGTTACCCTGGAAGTCTAAATAAAGATACACATTCAAATCATCCTTCATATGGAGCAGAATATATAGATAACTCAAATGGATTTTTGAGATTTGAAACCACAGCCTTTTCTTGAGATAACTCAACTTCAGATATGTTGTTTTGCTTTTTACGGGATATTTTCTGATCTTCTTCTGCCTCCAGAGCCACTCTCCCTCTGGCAGTTGAAGTACAAGGCTGCAACAGGCAGTCCGAGATTGTAAATTTCAGCGAAATCTCTTGTATTGAAATTTTGACGCCACCCCGGGGCATATACAGTTTGGCGACCAAGCTGTTGAAATAATACGTAAACAAATCGATGAATCCCCAAATTTGGTCTCGGTGCTTCGTATGTTACGATTTCTTGTCCTGTATATAAACATAACATGTAGTGAGTGAGATTCAGGTGAGTACGTCTATATATAAAGACAATTTGGATCAAAGTTACAGACGTTCCATTAACACTGAAAATGGCAGGAAAAATGACCAAGGGAAATTTGAAACCGAAAGAGACTTCCTCCGAGAAAATATTACATCATCACTACAAAGGAAATCAATCCTTTTGTCATGTTTTCTTAGTTGGACATAGATATATAAACCTACAAAAATTACAAAACTTTTTGTTGCGACTTTTTTACTTGCGAAGTACGTACACACAAAACAGAAATTCTTTGTGAAAAATGCTTCAAAGTTGACCTTTGGAGGAAAAAATTGCGACCATATCACTTTTCCCATCGAAAACAAGGACAAAAACACTTTTCTTTTCCCTTCCATTACTAAAACTCCAATTTGGTATATAAAAAGATCAAATTCGCAAACGTTTAGCAACGTGGGGGGCACTTTACATTTTCCTATCAGGAATGCTAAAGAGAGACATGTATTTATCCAGAAATACCGGTATTGGCTTGGAATACGTATTTATCCAGAAAATCTAGTGATCACGATTTTCTTGTTTATATGGATTGTCGAAAGAAAAGGAAAAAAAACACAGAAATGATATGTACACCGAAGTTTTACACTTGGCTTGGTACCGTGCTCTAATAGCGGGGGGCCCTGCTAAACTCCAGAGGTGTGGGGCCCACTATCTCTATTAGTGTTTTGGGACAAATTGAAGTGCAAAATTATGTCGATCTAGCATTGCTGAAAAAAACATGCAATTATGCGGCAGCAAAAAAAAAAAAAACTTTTTGCGAAATTAGGAGTTTTATTACAAAAATATACATAAATAATTTATGAGAACCGGTTGGTAGAAAATATAATTTATTCCGACTACCTAGATTTTCCATGTAAAATGAATTTTATCCATTTAAATTTTTAAGTTTGAAGTTATAATGAATGGAAGCCGCGATTATTTCGCTTTATTGAATTATTTAGAGAAATTCGGTCAATTGCCCAAATATTTTTAAAACATGATTTTAATGGACGAGTAAAAATTAGTATGGGTGAAATGGACACCAAAAAAATAGCAAGAATGAATCTGGATTCATCCTGGCTTAAACTTAAAAAATAGCGAGGGTGAAACTAGATGCATCCTGATGTAAATTAAAAATAAGAAAAAGTATTTGAAAAGGGTGGGATGAAACTGTTTACATCCTGGCTATTTTTACATTCTCGTCCATTTAAACAATATCAAATTTTACATGTCTTTTTCTCCCAGAAATTGTCGTTATTGGGTTAATTGACCAATTTTGTGAATTATTTAAAAAAAATTCGCAAAATTGTTCTATGAATTATTACATTTCCTGTAAAATCTTTTTTAGTTCATAGCAAAATATTCTTTTATAAGTACCAGGGAGGATCCATGGACAATATCTATACAAGATAAAACCAATAATTATTTAGATGATAATGAATTAGGGATAGCCAGGCTTCCAACTAGTTTCTTGTAATAACTTCTTATTTTATTCTATTTTATATTAATGAATTTGAACCAAATATTTAGATGATATGTTCCTCCTGTTAAACTCAAAATTCCAACCAAAAATGAGCACAACTCGATTTACCAACCCTCACCATCTTGCCGATTTTAATTTCGATTTCGACAGTTAGTTTTCAACGAATGATTTTTAAAGTGGTAGAAAGTGGTGTTATATGCTCAGATTGTGCTCGTTTTTGGTAAGAATTTAGAGTTTAATAAGAGGAACATATCAATATTACTTTTTACCAGCGGATCTTTATTTATATATTTTAATATGAGAAAAATAGTTAAAATAAAATACGGAATACTTGTAAAAAGCTATGAAAAAACTCTAAAATTAATAAATAATATTTTGAATTAAATAAGAAATTACAAAGGAAAATTATTTCTCATGTTTTTGAAAAATTAATTATTGTGAAAAAGAAAAACAAATTTTATTACTTAATTATGGAAAAGTATCGAAATGTTGGAACATGTGTGTTCCAATTTTCATTTTCTACTTGAGAACAGAAAATATTTAGGCAACTTTATTTTCCAGTTTCCACCCATTTTAAAACATGCCAAACACTCAATTTTCCCTATTCCACTTTCACCCTTCAACTCTACTCCTACTCCACCCTGTTTTCCAAATGCACCCTAAGCGAAACTAAAGTTCATGCAGTGATGCACTGGATCAACTTATATAATCCAAAAACTGAATGAGGGGGACCTTGATGGGATAATTTGTTTTGATGCAATTAGATTAGAGGTAGTGATCATACGATTCTTCAAGAAAAATAAGAAATAAGAGACATCTCATTTTATTTTATTCGAAAACAAGGAAAAAAACAAAAAAGACACTCTCATACCATAAGTTGTCCCTGTTATTCCTGGGATGTCGGTAACCAACCTAAAATGAAACAGTTCACGAGAGTCAACATAATAGAAAAAAGATGAGATTATATAATATATAAGTACATTCTTCACTTTTAGGAATTTTTCTTGTTCCCCTCCGGCCCTAAGTATATAAAATTTGGTGTTGGCGAAATTTGAACTCAGATAATTAAGGGAGGTATAAGACCCAAACATGAAATGAAGTTCTCAGTCACTCTATAGTACTTATGATGCAACCTCAAGTCCACTGCTCCATGAACACTCACCTAGACGATTTGTCGATAGAGTTTGCTTTTAAGCACATGACTAAGTACTACTACTGGAAAAGCTCTTATTATTCGAAACTCTTGAATGGACACATGCATGAGACTATGAAAGTAGAACGTACCAGTGCAAATATTCTCCTAAACTTGGATCACTAGGGCTAGGTGCATCAGGGTCGACCATAACCTGCAATTTCATTACATACACCATATAAGTAATATACTTAATATTTGATTAAAAAAACTTGTTAAACTAAACACTAAATTAACAAAAGCAGAGAGGGGAAAAAAAAAGAGTGCAACCAGCATACCAGAGTATAAAAGGTCCTCATGTCATCACCCCCAATCTCAACTCTAGGATGATCAGCAACAGCAGAAGGTTTAATTTCACAACCATTGGCAACAGTCCTAGAACCGTACGCAATTCTAATTGGTACGGATCTAACAAAGGGATCCATTACATCTCCTATCACCCTCCCTACTAACAATGGATCCCTTGGCGTTCTTGGCATCTCTTTCTTATTGTCAACCTAGCTAGTTAACACGCAGAGTGAGAGAGATCTAGAAATATGAAGGTATGAAATGAGTATTAGCTAGCCAGCTTGCGTTTTTTCTTATTTGTTATGATGATGGATATATATAGATCATTAAGTAGCCGAAGTCTATATATATATATATATATATACAATGAACATTCGGAGGGTGGTATAAAATTCGTAAATGTTATCCTATAGAAAATGTTTTATCAGAATCTATCTACTTCAATTTGAATCTCTTTGATGATGAATAAAAACCTTAGGTCCGGTGGAACTTAAGAACAGCCCTTTGCGGTGTGTATTTCCTTCTCTCTCTTACTCTGGTGTTTTTTTTTTTTTTTTTTTTGTTAAAAGTGGAAGTTTATGTAGAAAGTGGTCCTAAATTCTTGGGCAAAGTCGATACCACCGTAGAGCATCTCCAAAAAAAGGTGCGAAAAATTCTAAGTGGATTTATTATTTAGTCCTTTTATTTATGGGGTCTATCCAGAGAGAAAACATGACGTGGAGGTGCATCCGAAGGTGTAGTTAACACTTTCTTCAATACATTCTTATTTAGTATGGCACCCCTCCTATTTTATAAGACCTACTGTTAGAGATGGTTTTAGTTAAAATGGGGGTCTAAAATCATATGTGTCATATAAAAATAAAATTATAACCCTCTGTTGGAGATGCTCTTAGAACATCTCCAATGCAACGGATAAAGCATAAAGGTCTTAAATTAGCACGACACCTAAGATTTAAGACCTCTTTTCACCAAAGTTTCATCTCCAATTGCAAGGGCGAGGGTTATAGAAAAAGATGACATGACTAAACGGGGTAAAGGAGAAAATCTAGATAAGACTTTCTTCATGACCTTGGGTCTTAATTGCACAACATCTATGGAAGGAAAAGAACCCAAGGGCCGACGTCAGTAAGGAGGTGATGGGCATCGTGGAAGTAGTGAAGTTAACTGTTAGGCGTTTTTTCTTCCTGGTTTGGTTCTTGTTTATGTCCGTTTTGAGGTGCATTGTACGCTCGTTGTTGCTTTGGTATTCTTGGACCCTTTTTTCTTTTCTTTTTGTAGGAAATACCATTAGGTCCTAGAAATAATATATTAGAGAGGGTTTGGTCCAGTTGACCTAGTCAACTGTCTGTTTGGTCTTTTTTCAAAATATATATTATAGTTTGGTCTTAGAAATTATGGTTTGGTCCTACAATGACGTCATGGATGATGTAATTGTCATTGTGTGGTGACAAAAATATCCTTTTGGGACCACATATATGGACAAAAACCCTAGAAAATATCTTATTTTCATATTTACTTTCTCTCTCTTCCTGTTTTCAAATCTAGTTTCTTTTCTCTCAATTTCTTTTTTCTTTTTCTTTCTGCTACTTTTTTTTTTTTTTTTTTTTTTTTGCAGACGATGAATCTGATGTTTTTAGATTTACATATATGTTGTTGTTGAAGAAGAAGAAGAAGAAAACGATGACAATTATTTCATGGATCTGCTGCTGCTTTTGATGTTGTTGTTGATGAAGAAGAAGAAGAAGAAAAAAAAAAAGAAAACGATGACGACGATTTCATGGATTTGCTGCTGTTTTTGATGTTGTTGTTGTTGATGATGAAGAAGAAGAAGAAAACGATGACGACGATTTTCATGGATCTGCTACTGTTTTTGATGTTGTTGTTGATGATGAAGAAGAAGAAGAAAACGATGACGACGATTTCATGGATCTGCTGCTGTTTTTGATGTTGTTTGTTGATGATGAAGATGATGCCGCTGCAGTTCATTTGACGAATGAACTCTGGTTTTGTATAGGTTTTTATCAGGAGTTCATTCCAGAAATGAACTCTGGTTTATATAGGTTTTTATCAGGAGTTCATTCCAGAAATGAACTCTGGTTTATATAGGTTTTTATCAGGAGTTCATTTGACGAATGAACTCTGGTTTTATATAGTTTTTTTTCAGAAGTTCATTCCAGAAATGAACTCTGGTTTATATAGGTTTTTATCAGGAGTTCATTCCAGAAATGAACTCTTGTTTTATATAGGTTTTTATCATTAGTTCATTCAAGAAATGAACTCTGGTTTTATATAGGTTTTTATCAGGAGTTCATTCCAGAAATGAACTCTGACTTTTTGTTCTTAATAACGAATTTTTTGTAGAATTTAATGAAATGTAATGAAATTTATGGAATATAATGAAGTGTACAATTTTCATGAAACATAATGAACTCAAATCTATAAAATGCCTGATAGTTCATTAGGCAAAATGAACTGCTACAAGAAAAAAGTTGGATGTAACACGGAAGGGTACTTTGGTCCATATAATATTTTTTAATAATTATGGACCAAATGGAAAAGGTGATTTCTGAAAGGACCAAACTGACTTGAGACCACCTAAAAAAGGACCAAATGATATTTTTCCCCTTTTTTTTCCCCTTTTTCAAGTTAGGCTCATTTTTTTTCCAGATTATATTTTGCTATGCATACCACCAATCCTGAAGCTTTAAAATAGGCCACTGACCTCTTTGACGACCACTTGCTCAAGTATTTGAGACTTTTAATCACGGGAGATGGAGCTGGTTTTGGGCCTTTGCAACAGAGACTGGCTACCCTGCCTATCAAGGATGGTGGGCTGGGCATATACACCATGGCTGACACTCGCACCTACTGTTATCTTGCCTCTCAGAGTCAGACTACTTATGTGCGGAAGGTGATACTTGGCAGTTTATTCTCAACGGATAATGGTGTTGCCTTTCAGTCGACTCTTCAGAAATTCATTCAGGCATGTGGTTTGCCTTCCTCTTATTGCGTCGATGACACTGCCCCCCCCCCCCCCCCCCTCCTTCTATGCACTCCTTGGCAGTCACTTATTTTGATGCAATTAAGAAGCAAATCCCTGTCCAATTTACTTTATCTGCAAGAGATTCAAGCGTCTGAAAAATTGCTTAGTTAGTAATGATGTTGGTAGTTGGTAGTAGTCTTGGTAGTTTGTGTTGGTGCCCAGCTTGTCACTGGCTGCCAAAAAAAAAAGGTACGAAATGAGAGAGAAGAAGAAACTAAGAAGATGATCATGAGTTGGAAGAAAACCTACCTAGTGTGTTTCCCTACATTTAAAGCCAACAAACTCAGAAAATTTTAACAGACATCTTTCAACTCAAAAACAGCAAAGAATCAGAATAATAACAGAGCAAAAAGTTAAACTGCAGCAAGTACTGTACTGTTTCTTCACTGGTTTTTGTCTTTTTCATTTTTGTTTTACTTCTGCAGAAGATCAAGACAAGCATACAGTGCATACTTGATCTGAGATAATATGATATAGGCAGCAAGTAAAATCTAGTAATAGAACCAAGCACTACTTGTCCAATACAACAACATGGAGTTTAGAGTTACCGCTAACAGTGACCGATCAAAAAAAAAAAGAGTTAACGCTAACAGTGACAGTGACTGCACGTCCTCGTCCTCGTCCTCGGTTGAACAAGGCAGCTATCAGTTTACAACATCTCATCATGAAAAAGAAAATCCAACATTCTCCAACGAATCATGCCTGTTCTTACCACTGTTTGGTTGAATTGAAGACACTCTCCATCTTCTCTATCAAGGCAACACCATGCAAATTGAGAGTTCCAGTTTATGCAAACATCACCTATAACTTATAAGAGAATCTCTGAAGCACAGTGGAAACTATTAATTGATCAATTTCCAGTACAAATATGTTGCAATTCACGCGACTTGCTCGCTACTTACTCACCCTTTGGACGTGGCAAGATCTGAACACTAAGAGCATTCACCCCAAATAGGTTTCGTAATTTCTTGATCCTCCATACGATCCAGGGTTTTAGTTATCTAACACGACAGGCTACACGCCAATGGGAAAGAAAGTTGTATAGTGCCTATCCCGGTTGCTTCCAGTAAGTTATATATACATTAAACTATGGCAGAGCAACCGTGATATAGTAACCACGCCACTTGCTCGCGTGCTGGCATGGAACCTATCGTGTTTGAAAACTAAAACCTTAAAAACTGGGGATAGTGGGTACTCTCTTTGCCAGTTGGTCTACCTAACTAAAAGATTCTAACTCTCTTTGACACAACTTTTTCCCACTCTATGATCCTTAGGGATTACACATAAGCATAATATGATATACTACATATAGGAATCAAGCATATAAGCAATCAACACTAACAAGATAATTAGAATTCAAGTGATATACATACTAGATATTTAGGTATGAGGCTTCTGATGTGATAGTATAAGCCCCGCAAATTGATTCCTGAAAGCTAAGTGGGCTATAAGTATGCTACTGCTAGAAGGGTTGTTCACTTTTCATGGGCTTTTGGCTTCGCTATCGCTCCTATTTAAGAGCCGGGCATTTGGCACTAAATAGTGCTAGAAGCTTCGACATCAAGCAAGACGAGGAAATTCTCCCTGCACAACATAGCGATTGACACGCTTTCGGAAATAACAGGAAGGAAGAATCTAACATCCTGTATTTTTTTTATTTATTTTTTTGTCTCTTGACCTTGGAATCATTGTCATCATCATCCTACACGTGTACATTTTATAAGATACCCTTTCAGATTAACAAAATGATACAATGGGTAATTACTGAGTTAAAATCGTAATATGGTCCGGTAAATTTTGCTTTAGTACCGCTTAAGATGACCTCCCCCTGGCTACAGTAATAAACACCATGCTATCACAATAAAAATAAAAACACCTGTAGTTGTATCTTTTCTGATGATTACACCCAAATAGATCTAATGATTATAAAACTATTAATATTCAAGATTCAAAGATAAATAAGATGTAAAGAACATGAAAGTAAAGATGAACACAAGCATATAACGTGGTTCGGCCTTGTAGACCTACATCCACTGATAAGAAACTATATCTTTATTATTGAAGGTCTTACCCTTAAATGAATTACAAATATCACTTAGACTTCTCACTCTTTCTTTCTCTAAATCTCTCTCTAGAATTCGTAGAAAGACCATCTAAGATTACATGTCCATTTCCTTCTACATGGATGGGTATTTATAGACAAACTAGACTCGTAAAGACATTATTTGGTGTGGCTAAGCTGGTGACGCTATCGTACATCTTATCATTACTCGGACGGGTTATCCATTATTCTCCTTCGAGGTGCATCGTTCGACTCTCCCTCCGAGTTATCTCACCTTGTTCAATCATCGTGTTGCCCCTCCTTGAAGGGCATCGTGCTACACCTTCTTCGGGTCGTATTGTTAATCGTCCTTCATCCGAGCTTCTTACATGATGTACTTTCGTCCACAGCTGTATCGCACCTCTTATGATCCTTCATTAAATGCTTTGCTCTCTTTTTAGACTTGACCGTATGTGTGATTTGACTACTCCTTGCACGCGTCATACATGTAGCTATGTAGCAGACATCTCGGTTTAGATGCAATCACCTTTCTTGGCATGATTTAGTGCATCCTTCTTATTGTATTATCATGAGATCACCTAACACAATGAACACCAAAAGAAAAAGAAAAAAAAGGAAGTACTACGAAATTTTTCTTGCTGAACTTCAAACACTGAATCCACCTAATAACTTACCTATAACTATCAATGGGAGTTCGATCTGGGGATCCTCCATGGAGTAATTATCGTGATGATGTTACTGGTAAGGTTATACGTAATAGAGAACCAACAACAATTATGATTGATACTTTGCCTCAACCTGTTCTTATTACCGGAAAAGGGAAAGGAATTGTTCTAACGACTGCTTTAGAAGATGAAGCCATCGAGGATATGAAGTTTATCTTGGTAGGCCGTATGGATACCAAGAAGATTAATATGAAGTTTGAGATAGCTACACAAAAGCTTTTAACACAATGGAAAATCAAAGACAGCTGTAGATTTATTCCGTTACCTAAAGGCTTCTTTACAATGACTTTTCGTAATGCTGAAGACACAAAAAAGGTTTTAGAAGAAGGTCCATGGATCATTGAAACTATTGTTGAAGGTATCAATTTTATTCATGCAGTTAGAGTTCAGGAATGGTTGCCTGGTTTTGATCCTGAAAACCAAAAGGTAACGTCTTCATTAGTATGGGTTCAATTTTCGGGTTTAAGACAAGAATATTGGACTGAGAAGATCGTGTTAGCCATGGCGCAAACCCTAGGTAAACCAATAAAAGTCGATGAAGTTACGTTGCATAAAGAATTTGGGTATTACGCATCAGTGCTTGTTGAGATTGATTTCTCAAAACCTGTTGACAAAACAGTGTATGTCAAATCAAGATGGGATCCGAAGGGTTATGAACGGGTAGTCTTAATTCCTAAAGAACCTGAATACTGCGAGCATTGTAAGGTTTTAGGTCATCATCTCAATCAATGTAGGGAAGCCAGGAAAAGAGCTATTGGAACAAACAATGCTAGGGGGGGAAGAAGAGGGAATAAAAGCTGAGAATATGAGGCTCCAACTGAAGGTGGAATTAATAATAATAGTGAGAAGTTTTGAAAAAAAACTACAGATTGTGCAACATAAACAATTGAATACTCATCACAGATGGGCGGATGATGATGATTAAGTTGAGGATGTTGATCAATCGTTATACTCCGGTAGTTTTGATGCCCTGAAAAATAATGAAGAGATGGAAACTGATCACGAAAAGGAAAAATATTGTGAGGATGTTTATGATGAAACAACAGATGCAGGTATGACTATGACTTCAGTAGTTGATAATCCCACTATTACTGAAATTGTACAGGGTGTTACAGCTAGTAACAAAAGACTCAAAAAACGTAAACTTGGAAATAAATCTAAGGAGAATCTCACTGAAGAGGAAATACGCATGTGTAAGGAGAGATTGGAGGAAGAAGGGCAAAAATGTCGAAGTTCGCTCAAGAAATTATAGATACTGCAGCAAATAATCTCATTGATGAATTGGCGGAGAAGGTTGGTAATGAATCTCCACTGGTTGATGAGAATGACGAGCAATTTGAAAAAGATTATAATGAGGGGGATGGAGGGTGATACTAATCAATCAGCGATTGTAAATTATATTCCAGTGGTGTTTACATTAAACTCTTCCCGCATAGATAGTGCGTTTGACCCTATTGCGGAGGAAGAAGCTCAGAGAGTCTTGAACTGGGCAAATATGAAGAAGGATATAACAATAGTTGATGGTAATACATCGAAGAGTAGTAAATTTCGTGGTCCTTTACAGCCACATAAACTCAGTTTTAATGCTAGTAATCTATATGATGCTTGAAGTTCGTGTGAAGATAATGCTTGAATTTTAGTGGGAGTTATAGGTTTTTACGGTTTCCTGTAAGGGCCTGTTTTGCCTATTTCTTTTAATTTTTAGATATTTAGAGGTTTTGTCTGTCCTTTATTTCTCTAAAAGGTTCGGGACCTTCGGTCTCCTTGGGTAATTACTTGTAATTACTATTTCTGGCTTTAATATTATGACTTAGCTAAAAAAAATATCATGAGATCACCTCC
This sequence comes from Papaver atlanticum, assembly GCA_023531105.1. Taxonomy (NCBI): domain Eukaryota; kingdom Viridiplantae; phylum Streptophyta; class Magnoliopsida; order Ranunculales; family Papaveraceae; genus Papaver; species Papaver atlanticum. Next base: position 207,023 of record JAJJMB010003771.1, on the reverse strand, counting down.
TGTGATGCTTACACGTGGTGATTAGCTATTTAGCCCTCACAACACCTGCACATGAACACCTGGGTTTTTTATTCAGGATCGACTCATGTTGTACAGTTCTGATTCCACTATTCAGCGATCCAAACTCGGAGCCTTTTTTTACCTACAAGCCCAGGCCCAGATAGCTAGGAAAAGACAAAAAATCCCCATCGCGATTGTCGAGTTTTGAATTCAGATCGATAATATCTCGATGATGTCGAGTTTCGAACTCAGATCGTGATATCATCACCAACGATTTTACAAATAAACCATAGTGACATCTGCAAACCATTAGGAATCAGAATCTATTTCTATAACCGGCTCCGGTTGAACCCGGTAGACATCACTTGTCTGGCTATGGTCTGGTGAGTTTTTTTGAGGTAATTAAGATCTGATACAGGTGCCAAGTGTTGGCATCATCTTGATTTCATAAGAGACGCATTGATTAAACAGGTCTTATCGGGATGGCAAAAAGATGTATTAGAAGCAGTCCAGTACACCAACTGATCATTTCACTGGTTGAAGTCCTTAATTACTGTTATTAGTTCATTAGGACCCAAAAGCAAAACTACAAGCAGGATAAAGAACACGGGTTTCAGGAATCAGGACATCAAAATGTATGGCAACACACAACCGAAATAGTAATTGATTTGAATTTCAAGTTTAAGTAACATGCACTGGCCAAGTATAAATGTGCTTTAAAATTGCTTCCATATTAACAGAATGCCTGAAAAGATCACCTAAACATAACAAGATTTCCCCCATCAACCATTTGGGGGCAGGTGTGTGCGTGCGTCCATCAGGAGTGGCTGCACAATTCCTTCTTGTTTTGCTGCAGATTAAGAAGAATCGCTATGAGCAAAGCATTAAGGGCTCCTCGATGAATGTGGATCTAGTGGTGTTTCCGGTAAAAACTGAGCTCTAGCTTCAGATGAACCTCTTTTGAAGATCCTTTGGTGCCGCCTGGTCTTTGGTTCTTTTGCATCTTTGTTCTTTCAAGCTAATCTAGAAAACTATAGCATTGAGGGACCTTAGATGGATGCGGATGAAGTGGTGTTTCTGGTAAAAGTTGAGCTACCTCTTCTGGAGATCCTTTTGAAGGGACTTCACAATCAGTAGCAAGATGATGCACCCTTTGTTTAGAGGCATGAATATCTTTGATGCCTAGCTAGTCTACAGTCTTTGGCTCTTTTGTGTCTTTGTTCTTCTCGACCTTGTGAAATAGGGGTTTGGATGTAGCAGCAACTTGTTGAAAGCTTAAGCGAAGACCTGCACAAAAAACGATAGCATGTTTGCTGATCACAAAGACCGTATGACAGATAGAGAGAGGGCACTCTTGCACACAATCATGTCCCTTTCATGAAGGTCAACAAGAGTGACCTCTCTCTTCCGTCATGCAAAAGTTCAGTCGGACAAAATCTCATCGGAGTTGGATATGATCTAGAAAACCATACAAACACACAAACCAACAAAAAAATATCTGAGAACAAAATCCCTGAATATGCTGCAAGCAAACAAAAACGACAGAAGAAAAAAACAACTAAAATGACCAGAAGATTCAGAACAGCAAAAACCAGAGAGAAGAAATTTTCTTTAGTAACTATTGAAACAAATAAGGAGAGCAAATATGGATGATGATAATGAGTTTGAAGACAACGGTTACCCAGATTTAAAGCCAAAACTCTGGTAATCTTGATAGACATCTTTCAGTTCAACTGTAACGTGTTTGGCAGTTATTACTAAGACTGGAAAACAGAAGGTACACCAAAGAATGATAATAATGACAAAGCAATAAAGCTGGTCTGGCTGTACTGTTTATTCTCTGTATTCTCTGTTTTCTTTCTTCTTCATTTTTTATTTTTTATTTTGTTTTACTTGGCGTACTTGCATCTTTAAAATTCAAACCTAACTCTTTTTCATCTTCTCTTTTTCTGCTTCCAAATTAATCTACTCTATCCAAGTAAAACCTCAGTCAAGAAGGATAATCAAAATGGAAGATAGAGTAGGTAATGCTAGAGCTTGAAGAGAGCACATAATAAGGATCTGGTAAAACCTAACAGGTATCACTTAATCTAGTTGGTGAATGCAGTCTGTCTAGACAGGAATCCAGGTATGTGGAGCTATAATAATAGTAATAGAAAGAAACACTACTTGTCCAATACAACAAACATTGAGTTTAGAGTTCATGCGAAAAAAGGATGGTGATGATTGCACATCCTCGCTTCAAAAAGGCATCTATGAGTTTACATCATTTCATCATGATGAAGAAAATCTAACATTGTTCGATTAAACATGCCTTTTCTTACCGTTGTTTGGTTGAATTAAAGACGCTCCATATAATCTCTATCAAGGCAACACCATACAAATTAGGAGTTCAAATTTATGTAAGCACTATCTATAAAAGAAAATCTGAACCATGAGGGAAACTTTTTATTCACCAATTCACAGTGCAAATATGTTACAATTGACGCGAATTTCACCCAAACAGGTCCTGCAATCCCTAATATCTAGGATTTTAATTCTATTACGACAGGCTACACACCAGTACGCGAGCAAAATGTGTGCAAGACTGCAGGTGGTGTGGCACCCATCACAAGGTGAACTTTTCATTCACCGATTGACAGTGCAAATCTGTCACAATTCACGCGACTTTCACCCAAATAGGTTCTGCAATCCCTATTATCTAAGGGTTTTAGCTCTATTGCGGCATGCTACACACCAGCATGCGAGCAAAATGCGTGCAAGTGGTGTGGCACCCATCACAGTTGTTTCCAGTGAGTCAGTTAAGCTATATATACATTAATGTATGAAAAAACAACCTTGATGTAGGCACCATGCCACTTGCACGCGTCTTGCTCGCGTGCTAGCAGAGAGCCTATCCTGTCTTTAAACTAAAACCCTAGATTCTAGGGGTGGTGTGGGCAAGTCCCTTTAATCCTAAAACTTTTGATGAAAGAACTTGATAGAATGAGAAAAGGAAACCTACTGCAACAGTTGGCTCACGTAATGAAACTAGGATTCTCTATTTCTTTTGATAAAAACGTGTGTTTATTGTGCGTTTCAGCTTTACATGCACAACACAAACAGTTATCAAGTAGAATTACCATTATCTATGATGAAGACGAAAGAAAGAATATAAGCATGCACACAGAAAACAGAAGTCTCAGTTGTAGCAATCCTTACCATAAATATGAGGCATAACATAAGCAAAGTATCACGATGAATCACAACTTTTCTAATAAATACTAGGATAGAAGTACAAGAACCAACCCAAATGGCTATGCCGTCTAATACTTTAGCCTTGATGAGAGAAGATAATCTTAACTGCAGTAAGATAGGATTAAATACAACATTTCGAATGAATACTATTAAAAGAGTACAAGAACCAACCAAAATCGCTATGCTGCTACCTAATACTTTAGCCTTAATGAGAGAAGATAATCTGCAGTTTAATAAGATTTCTTCACTGCATAAAAATTAGATGCAATCTTGTGAATGATGTACAACTGAATATATTCATATCAACACCAAATGGGAAAATAAGAAAAAGAACAATTACCGATGAATATAAAGTTAAACATACATGAAACTTATGTTACTTTTCCTGTTACACACTTATAATCCCAGCAAAAAGTGTTAGAACATCATGTACCTAGGAGAGTAGGAGGAACATGTTACCGTGGTAAAGAGGCACATTAAGACATTATCCAGGCACATGCTCGTAAAACTGCTTTGCTTCTATTCCCAGAAAACTTATCCCATTTACTTAACTTATGGTCATCATCATTATAGGGAAACAAGAAGCATTTTAGGGGTTTCATTTGACGAAGGCAAGTCCACCACTAGATAACAAACTTCAACTACAGCAAATAATGTACTGTAATAAATTTATAAGAGAAATGTGTGACTAAAAAATTCAAGGCTAAACTTCCTTTGCCGGTTGGTTTACATAAATAGAAGATTCTAACTCTCTTTGACACAACTTTTTCCCACTTGTTTATCTTTAAGGATTATTACACATAAGCATAATATGATATACTGCATTTAGGAACCAAGCAAATGAGCAATAAACACTTGGATGATAATTAGCATTCAAGTGATATACATACTAGATATTCTAGGATCGGTTTTGTGGCTGGCTGGCTGCTGATTTGATGTTTAAGCCAAATCTCTGAACTACTGCCTAATCAAACATCGAAAGAACATATTTAGTTTTTCAGTGCAACTTCATATCCAGTAGTTGAGCCAAATATTTAGTTGTGTCAACGAGTGGGCATAAATAATTTTTATGAGTTGATCTTAAAATCTCCTTTTAATTAAGATACAATTTCTAACTAAAGATGCCATCCCTGCAGCCTTATCTCACTAGTAGATGAGTCAAATACTAAACTCAATATCAAACCCAGTAGCTAACAAACAGGGGCGGAGCCAAGGGTTGACTAACCCTGGCTCTAGCCCACCCTCCCCCTCAAAATCATTAAACCATTAGCAAATCCTTATTTTTATATCACATTTTGTATTTAATCCATCTAAAATTCATATTTAGTCCCACTAAAATCCACATATTTATATTTATTTTTTTCCTAGCATTCCCATTTGTAATTTCTGGCTTTGCCACTGCTTACAAAACAGCTAGAACTACTCCTAATAAAGTATTCATGTACCACAAGACTCTACAGTTGAGATGTTGTGGAGATGAGGATATAACTAAAATGTGAACATTCTGCGCATCATTCACTACTTGATAGCAAGATAGCCTATCTTAGAATATAGCACCACCTATTTCAACTGCAAGACAAAATCATGTAACTCGAGGTGAAGATTCAACAGCCAGAATATAGCACCACCTATTTCAACTATACATAATGATTGCTCAGCTCAAAACTATGTGAATGAGAACTTATTGGTATCTAGTTTACTTCTATATTGATGTATGGAATTTTTCTGGTGACAAATTTAGTTATATTCTTCAAGTATAACGTGCGCCCCCATTTTATTTTTGTTTTGGATTCGCCACTGAAGATAAGCTGTGAGTGAATGCGCCCGTCCCTACTCTTAGGCTTAGGCTATCTTATATTTGCGTCCGGGTCTTTATTAAATACTACTAACACGGCTAAAATCAGTTGAATAATCACAAATTAGAGCATCTTCATGATGCATCCATGACTTGTTTCACTTTAAATAAGCTCCGATCGATGTTTTTCTCAACATAGCTTGCTTGATGTTCCTAATTGTAATTAGACCTAGTCAGTGGTGTTGTGTTCTTCCTAAGGATTAGTATAATTTCTGAAGTAATTCATCTACCACTTTCTTCATAGACATGTATATAAGATCCAGCAACAAAACCACAATCTTAGTCATCATCATAATGAACAAGTAAGATCTAATTCTCATTACCAACAAAAAAAAACAAAGATTAAAAAAATCTCACATAATCATCCTATCTACATGCGGATCTATAGATCCATGTTATCAACAAGAAGAATATGAAACAGGAAGGAAGGAAAAACCTCATGTATTCTTTGTCTGCAAAGAAGCCTAGAATCTTCAATCAAAAAAAAAAGAAAAAAAAAAACTCACCAGATAATTCCATTCTCATCCATCCTCATGCAGATCTATGAAGAAACCCTACAAGAAGAAACGGGAAAGAAAAACCTAACCTTCTCTATTTTGAAGGAACCTAGAAATTTTCAGATGTAGCACAGACATTTGGGATCATTATCAAAAAACTAAAAAACTTAGAAAGAGACACAGTTACACGTGTGCACTCTAGAAAGATTACCCTTCAAGATCAACGGTTTATGATGCAATAGGAGATATTTTAGATAATTATTAGGGGGGAAACTATTTTGCTTGGGGGTGTACACCCCCAAACAAAATAGTACCCCCATTAGCAACCTTGAAATAATCTCAACACCTTCCAAATGGGCAAAGACTATATGCCACTGGTGCATGACAATGTTGCAACATGGAGTTACTGGTTTTGGAGTGTTAGTGGTTGTCCGCTGTTATAACAGTATAACATCTAATTAGTGCAATGTAGGTCAGATGGTTGATAATTCGCAACGAAAAATAAAACAGTATCACAGTTCATGATATGTAATGAATTTCAATTAAACTTGGTTTTCTCTTTGTTGCTACTGTAATTGCCAATGTGATTTAATTAATGTCTCTGTTAAAACTCCCTTAGGAAACTGTTTTGTAAGAAAATCACTATGTCCATTATGATTGCTCGCAGGCAATAATATTTCTAAGCATCACAATCAGTTGATCAGTAAATGCATCTTTGTTTTTATGAGCTTGGATACGGTGTAGTATTTCAACTTCAACGCAATAATTGTAATTTTCCACGATAATGAAATTGAGTTATTTGAAAATTTGATATAAAAAATCATTTAGTATTGGGAAAGTTTTTTATAAATCCACCCCCAATTCAGCTTTCTCTATAGTAAAAATGGTTTTCCCCCTAATAATTATCATATTTTATTGGTATTTATCGGGACAAACTAGCACATTTCTTGGGGATGATTTGGTACTTGCTGCTCTATCTTATCCTATCGTTATAGTAACAAGCTGAGTGCACGTGCATTGCACGTCGACAAACCTTGGTTTCTCATATGTATTTTCTATTTTGGCAAAACTAAGATGCTCTGAAACAAAAATCATTATACCATACAAATCTCGAATAAATATTCAGGGTCCATGTCTTTTGCGGAAGGAGGTGTGTATGCGGTGGCTTGAACAGATTGTGCAGCGTCTAATTTCCGCGTACACTTTTATTGATGCATACACCTTATTATTTTCTCAAACATTATGGCCTTTTTCTTCTTTTTGTATCCAATAACTCGGGTACCCCATCTCTTGGAATGATTCCTTGAGTAAGCATTTGGACTGGATTACTTGAGATCCAGCTGCAGGTTTAGTGTACGAATGCAAGATATAGATCATTGCTACACTGGTGTTAGCATTGATAATACTGCAACCTGATATTATAAAACAGATAAGATGGACACAACAGTTACGTAAAAGATGAAATGAAAAAACACGGAAATCTACAAAACATAATCTGAAGGATATATTGAAGTTAAGTACTGAGGCTGATGAGCACTCAATCCTCTTTACAATCTAAAAAGCCTCACGAAACAGGTATATTATACAATTGGTTTCATGACTTGCATTGTTGACCTAATAAACAATTATGTCTGAACAAAGAAACGACGACCACCAGATCGTGGCATTTCCCGCGAAGGGTTCATCATCTGGCAACCGTGGGCTCCCTATCAAGGTTACCTATATTACACATACATGCTCCATTTTTGCTAGACATGGCAGCCCCACTACTCGCACCCAAAGGTCTTAAAGTGCCGGACATAGTCCTGAATGCTCTAAGAGAATCAAACCTATGAAATTTCACAACTCGATGTGAGAACCGCAAAATCATTTCCCAACCATCCTAAAAAGTTACAAAAAAAGATTGAGAGACCACTTGAGGGTTTCTTAAACAGCTACTTCCTTCACACTTTTTGTGGATATCACTAACTTAACTACATACACAAACTATCCTAATAGAAAGGATGAAACAGACAAGGGTTACCCAGATTAGCATAAAAATCTCTAACAAATGTAAACTTTGCTAAGGTTCTGTTTATTGCAGTTTGGACTTTGGATCTGTTCAAAATTAATCCCCTTTTATTAATAAATTCAGTTAATTAGTTGGAATCTTATGGTTCCAAACTGAACTGCAGAATCAATGAGAATACCTTCAATTAAAATAGAACTCATAGAATTATTAGAATCCACACAACAAAACAAACCATAAATAGATCAAATCAATACCCTAAAACAACATTTTAAACAAACTAGAAAATACATGACATTGTCATGTTAGAAAGCTTGATTAAAAAAAAAAAAAAAAAAAAAACTCGACTTAAAGGCTTTAGATACCGATAGGATAGAAGGGTAAAGACTTTAGATATACAACCCTAGATACACTGAACATTAGAGATTTAGCAGAGCCTGCAGAGAGAAGCCAGTTTTCATGTTGCTGTTGTAGTTACCTAAAATCTGAGAGAGGCTAGAAGTCTGATTTTAGGGTTTTTGAAAGTGAGTTATAGGAGGTTGAGCACGAAAAGTCTCTGCCTAAACCACGCACAGTGGCCGTTCAAAGGCTTCTTCAGTCACAGGAAAGAGGTTTAGGGATGGTCTTAGGGAGGGAAGCAGATGAAGAGAGAGATCAGAGAATTCTATGGTTTGAAGAAGAATTACTCTGAGAGTTTTATGAGAAAGATCTCTGTGTTGCTTGGAGAAATTAATAGATGACCTATTTATAGCTGAATTCTCTAATCTCAGGTCGGTGAAGATAAGGATTGCTTTTCTTGTCGTGCGGAGCAATTCTCCCGTCTCTTCAAGAATAGATAAAGCTAAACTAGGTTGAGTTTATCTCACTATTCCACCGCCTTTACTATCTTCTGCGGTAAGAAATAGGCCGGGTGTTTCCCACATGTTTCGTAGACCGCCAGACTAAAGCTATAATTGATATCCCCCAATTTGTGTGAAGCTGAGTTAGCCTTTGTGATGATGTGTTGAGAGAGAAATATTCTCTTTAGTCGAGATGGCCAAGATATAGAGATATTCTCTGATTTGTAAGAATGACTAGGATGAGTCACATGAAAATGCATGAGATGCCTTATATTTCGTGTGCAAAGTGTGAGAGGAGCTGAGGTTGAGCTCTCTCTATCCATGGACGGTCACATATGTTATGCGGAGACCATTTTATTGCTTATGGGTCCCTTTGTTAAGCATGCGGAGCTCAAGAGAGCTTATCCACGTTTTTGGACAGACATGTATAGTTCAGGATCAATTTACTAGCCGTGGGTGTGTTTGAGAGGCTAAGATATAGGCTTGATCCCTAGGTAAGGCGTATGCCTATCATGAGGAATATTCGGCCATGTCTGAGATTTCCCGAGAGATTTGAATATCACTGAGATTTTACGGAGAGATGTGAATCTCTCCGGGATTTTGAAAAGAGATATGAATCTCTTTGAGATTTTGTGGAGAGATGTGAATCTCTCCGGGATTTTGAGAAGAGATGTGAATCTCTTTGAGATTTTGTGGAGAGATGTGAATCTCTCTGGGATTTTGAAGAGAGATGTGAATCTCTCCTTGATTTTACAAAGAGATATGAGTCTCTCCGAGATTTTACGGAGAGATGTGACTCTCTCCGGGATTTTAAAGACATATGTGAATCTCTCCAAGATTTTGCAGACGGATCCAAATCTCTATGAAGATTTTATTGACGGATCTGAATCTCTCTGTGGTCATCTTGGATTCGTCCTTAGAGTCAGAAATAGCTTTGTGCACCCGATTAATTTCTTTGCGAGACTTTGGCTCACTTGTATTTGACCGGCGTATCTTGCAGAGATGTTATAGGAATCAACTGTGTCTATATGATGGGGCCGACAAGACCAGTGTATCGCGAAAGGATGTTCTGGGAGTATGTTGAAAGGGCCCGGAGGAAGAATAACTAGTGTATCTCACGGGGATGTACTAAGAATTATTCAGAAGCCTCGGTAAGTCGAGTCAGATCCTAGAGTAGACATGACCAGTGTATCTCGCGATGATGTACTAGGAATCAGTCTTGATCTCAAATAGGGTGAGTCGTGCTTACAAGAGACATGTATGTCTCTGCTCTGGGTCATAAGTCTGTCGGGGACGTTTTTACGCATCTACAGAGCCTACATGACCAGCAGTATCTCGTCGAGGATGTTTACTAGGAATCATGGCATCACAATCAGCTGCGTCTCACAAAGACATGCTGGAATTGTTGTTGTTCTGGTTCATGAGTCTGTCGGGGATGTTTTACGCTCTACAGAACCTACGTGACACGCAGTATCTCGTCGATGATGTGCGTTAGGAGTCACGGCACCACGACCAGCAGTGTCTCGCAGGGACGTATACTAGAAATCGTGGCTATGAGTGCCTTAAGGACCAAGGGCTTAATCTCTCCCGTGAGAGTTGAATTTTGTCTATGGTCTTGAAATGACACTTTTGCCCCTTATCCAAATTTCACCATCTACAGCTGTGAACGAGGAAAGGAAGGTAGCATTGTTGTTGACAATTATGGCAGTGAACCGATGTGATATCAAAAGGATTTTAAAGGTCATGATAGGGATAAAAGACATGGGTTTGCATTTGAAGACGAATTTCAGGGAATGAAGAAGATGGTGTTGCGTGAATCTGTTGATTTTAGAGGAGAAATTGAAGGATTTTGAACTCTGGTAGTACGAGGAAGGCTGGTCTGCCTTATACTCAAGTTTGAGTCTGATTTGGGTGAGTTTTCCTAGCCAAGAAAATCAGTGAATGAAAACATTTTTTCTTCTATCAAGATGATGACTTGTATGATTGAATGGGTTAGAGCATTGAACATTTTACATGGGTTTGTTTTATAGTCGGGAACTTTGAGAGGTATGGAAGATGGTTTCTTAATGCATAACAACACCACCCGATTGTGCATTTAAGAATTCGACAAAATTCCTGAATGAAAAATGATTCAGATACCGAGAAGAAGAAGGGGTGTTAGACAATTGAGAGATTTGTACAAGAGTTGTTGCTGAAAATTTCTGTCAGATAACGGTATTTATCGGTAAATTTATCGATATTCGATAACCTTAACGAAACGGTATCGGTGGGAACTTTTAATATTCCGTCGGAATTTATCGGTATCGAAATTCCGATAGAAATTATCGGTAACGGCTGAGCCACTTACCATTTCGATAAGTTCCGTTGACAACCCTACATAGAAGTTTGAAAACGAAAATGATATATACTGATCGTGGGTTGAATCCCGTAGTCTGTCTCGAATCCCACAAAGAGATGGGATTATACCATAAATATCCCTTGTTAATTTTTATTTTCGTTTTGAAGGAGAAAGGTTAGGATTGTATTGGAAATCCTCATCAAAGTGGTTTTTCCTTTGACTAAATACAATCCTTACAGGAAGGAAAAACCTAAACAGTTTATATCAAAGAGGTTTGAAAACGAAAATGATATATACTGACCGTGGATTGTATTTACGCAGTTTATTTTTGTAATTTCCAATCCCATATGGTGTATTTTATCAAAATACCCTTAACAGTTAAAGATGAAGAAGAGGATGACAACATGGATGTTTATCTTGTTAGGTTCGCACCTGCTGTGATCCTGCTGTGATGCCCAAAATGCAGTAATTACTTAATGCAACTTTGTAACTTTAATACATAATTTGAAATTTTGTTTGTTATTGGTATGGAACTTATGAATATTTTGGTTTGGAGTAATCTATAAATGACATACGTGAAGTATTGAGCTATAATTGTTCATATTTATGTAACTAAATTAGCATCTCCCCGGAAAACGAAGGAAAACATATTATGAGTTGGCCAATAGGTGTTATGGCATGATGCATATATCTCCAGTTTCATTTGATAATACTATATTTTCTATGTTCAGGGAGATTTTATCACAGATGAGTATATATCATTCTTCTCGGAGATTAGGATTTCAGAAATTACTTGTTTTTCGAGACCCCGTTATAAGTTCTATAAATTAACATGAAAAGGAATGAAAGTGTTAGGGGTATTTTAGATATTTTGCACCCTAGTCAACTTAGTAGTCTCGACTTGATTTACTGTTGTTAACCGTTTTATCAAAAAAGCAGGATGGAAAAGTGAAAGTAGGTGTATTTTAGCAATTATAATAAAAAAACGGGTGTATTTTTGTAATTGTTAATCCCATAGAGTGTATTTTATCAAAATCCCCAAAAATATTTACAACTTAAGTTTATGGCTGCACAACTTAGCCCATAAATTTACAAGGAATAATTTTGTGGACTGAGTAACAGATTTCCACTTTTCCATATAGTCAGTAGCAGTATAACTATTGCACTGATTTGAGGCCAACGCCCAAAAGAATGATTGTCAATTTCATTTCAGAGATGATTTCATCATCTTCTTCTTTCTACCATTTGGCTGCACAACTATAGTTAGAAATTACAAAATCCGGTGGGGACAACTGTCCCCACTAGACCTTTAATAGCTTCGTGCATGTTCGGTACACCAAATATCATACCGGTTGAAGTCCTTAATCGGGTCCAAGGGCATATAACTCAGTGGTATCCTATCAATTTCAATAAGTAGAAAATCAGGGGTTCAATCCCCACCGCAAAAGCCAATATAGTTATACATAGAGGGATTTTGGCAGGCTGGGTCTGACAAAGGGGCTGGCTGGATCTGGATAAGGGCCTTGGTCCGGCTTTAGAAAAGAAGAAAAAGAAAAAGAAAAAAAATAAATAAAGTCCTTAATCATTGTGCTAGTTCATTGGCAGCCACAAGCAAAAGCCACAAGCAAGTATGCCGTAGCAGAACCAACCACAACCAGAAGACTATTTGGTTTGACGTTTAAAAACATGCACAAGCCAAGTTTATTGTGCTTCAACCAAAATGCTTTCATATTAAGGGAACGCCGGAAAAAGATCACTGAACGTAACAAGATTTTCACCATCAACCATTTGAGGGCTGGGTGTCTGTGTGTGGAGTGGCCGCGTACTATTCCCTCTCCTGTTTTGCTGTAGATTAGGAAGGTGCGCAATGAGCGAAGCATCAAGGGCTCTTCGATGATTGTTGAAGTGGTGTTTTTGGTGAAAACTGAGCTCTACTAGTGGCCATTTGAAGATGAACCTCTTTTGGAAATCCTTTGTTTTGGCTCTTTTGTATCTTGGTCCTCGAAGCTACGTACCCTGTGAAGTCCTGGACAGGATGCAGCAGGAACACATCCAACACCTAAAGCAGACCTGCATATATAATGATTGCCTTTTTTTCCGATCGCGAAGATTGTGTGACCGCTAGAGAGAGGGCACCCTTGCACATAATCATGTCCTTTTCTTGAATGTAAGAGTGTCCTCTCTTCGGTCCTGAAAAACTGCAGTCCACAAAACTCATCAGAGTTAGATCTAATCTAAAAAACTATGTCTTCGAGGAAGTGGTGTTTCTAGTAAACAGAAGTCTATTACAGGACATCTCCATATGGACCTCTTTAGGAGATTCTTTTAATTAAAGGGACTTCACAATCAGTTGTGGGAGAAATGCACCCTTTGTTAGGATGCATGAATATCTTTAATGCCTAGCTGGTCTTTAGTCTTTGGCTGATTCGTGTCTTAGTTCTCGAGGCTGACCTCGTGAAGTTGGGGTCTGGATGCAACAACAACACGTAGAAAGCACCTGACTATGGAAGGATTGCATGCTTTGCCGATCGCAGAGATCGTATGACCGAGAGAGAGAGGGCACTCTTGCAAACAATCATGTCCCTTCCATAAACGTCGACAAGAGGGCCCTCTCTCTTCAGTCATGCAAAACTTCAATCCACAAAACTCATCACAGTTAGATATACTCTAGAAAACCATATAACACATGTCATGAACTAACAAAAAAGAAAAATCTGACAATGAAATAACTCCGAAATCTGCTCCCTTGATATGCTGCAAACAAACTATAAGAACTGAACACAACACTAAGCTCGAATCAAGAAAACAAGAACGAAAATAAGAAGAACAAAAACTAAAACAAAGCAGAAGGTTCAGAACAGCAAAAAGGGAGACAAGAAGATTTCTTTAAAAAATATAGAAGAAACTACGGAAAGCAATTATAGATTTCAGTGAAGAATATGATCATGAGTTTGAAGAAAACCTACTGTGCATTGGCTAAATTTAAAGCCAAAACTCAGGTAACGTTGACAGACATCTTTCCACTCAACTACTTAGTGTCTGGCTGTTTTTACGAAAACTGGATAAACATGTACAGCAAAGATTCATAAAGCTGGACTGTACTGTGTACTGCCTCTTCTCTGTTTTTTGTCCTTTTCATTTTTGTTTCAGTTAGAACTTTAAATTCAAACCTAACTCTTTTTCTTTTTCGCTCTCTCTTTTCCAAACCTAAGGATAATCAAAATGGAAGATATAGTAGGTCATTTATATGAATAATGTTGGTATGAGGCTGGCTGGCAATGGCAATGCTAGAGTCTGAAGAGAGCACACAATAAAGGATCTGGTATCAATTAATCTAGTTGGTGAATGCAGTCTGTAATAACTAGAGTCAGAAAATCCAACACTCTCCAACAACATCCAGTTTAGAGTTCATAAGAACAGGATGGTGGGGATTGTACATCCTCGCTTTAAAAAGGCAGCTATCAGTTTACATTATTTTTATTATCAAGATGAAGAAAATCCAACACTCTCCAACGAAAGATGCCATTAATTACCGCCGTTTGATTGAATTAAAGACTCTCCATCTTCTCTATCTAGGCAATACCATGCAAACTGGGAGTTCCAATTTATGTAAATACTATCTATAAAAGAAAATCTGAAGCGAAACTTTTTATTTAGTGAGAATGTTATAAATACCCTCCATTTTTGTTGATTTTGCACAAGTCAACTTGAGAAAAAGTACTTCTACTTTTTGGAAGCAACTTGTATAAAGTTGCGTCCATTTCTGGAAACAACCTGTGCTAATTGCGTCCACTACTGAAAGCAATTTGTGCTTGTTACTTCAACTTTTCAGAAGGTATGGGTATTTTTAAAAATTGAATAAGGATATATTTTAATTAGCGAATTTTGAGAGGTATTTTTAATAGTGTTCCCTTTTATTTATCGATTTCCATTTCCAGTACAAATATATTACAATTCAGGCGACTTACTCGCCACTTTGGATTTGGGTAGATCTGAAGTCAAAGAGCTCGCATTACACCCAAACAGGTTCTGCAATCCCTATTATCAATGGTTTTAGTTCAAATATGACAGGCTACACAGAAAGTCGTGTTAATCCTAACATTTTTTATGGATGAGCTTGATAGATGAGAAAAGGGAACCCACTGTGACAGTTGGCTCATCTAATTAAACAAAGGTTAATCTATTTCTCTTGATAAAAACACGTGTTTATATTAAGCTTTTCAACTTTACATGCACAACACAAACAGTTATCAAGTAAGAATCACTAATTGGAGGTGTTAATCCCAGGTTCCGTTATCTCCAGATGATGAAGAGGCAAAAAAAAAAAAAAAAAAAAAAAAAGCATATAGAAAACAAAAACAAGCAGAGTAAAGGAAAAGTTCTAGAAGTCTCAGTTGTAGCAATCCTTACCATAAAAATGAGGCATAAGCGAAGTACCACGGTGAATCAGAATCACAACATTTGAATACTAACAGAAGTACAAGAACCAACAAAAATCCCGCCAATTATTAGGAAATAATATTGGAGAATCTATATTTAGGAGATACCTATTTTAAGCTGTGTGAGTTATATTAGGAATTGAATGTCTTGGGAAGAACTATTATCAATGTTTCTATGCCGAAAGTGGTTTGTGACTGCAATTTTTCAGTTACAATTGAATTTTTTTGGTTTCAATTTGAACTTTGAAGTATAGTAGAAGCGGTAAACATGCTTAAATCGATTAGTTTTAGGATGGAATCGAAAGTATAGAAGAAGCAACAAAAATAAATTGTAGTCGAAAATTTGACGATGAAATTGGGCAGAGGAGAAGATGAAGAGAAGATGGAGAGACTGGGGATATGAAAAGAGTAGTTTCAGGATTTCTGTTTAGTATATATATGTTTTGAAGGGCACAAAAGTAGTTTTCATAGGCATTTAGTTAATTTCTAGGGTATCTTAGTAAGTTTGGACCCAAAAATCACCCCTTAGCAGGATACATTGAATATAAATAATAAATCATATCCCCAAATTAGTTTTAGTATCCCCAATTACGCGTTAAAAAAAAAGCTTAAGTCTTTTATCAGATGTTGTCATGTATCTCAATGATTATCAATCATACCATTAGATCTAATCTATAATGTTAAGGGGATTGCACCATTTTTGTAATCAACAACATTGATTTATTTATTTTCTATCAAAAATAACATTGATTGGAATATAAACA
>JAJJMB010003771.1:108423-191036 GCA_023531105.1 Papaver atlanticum | reverse complement strand
TGATTGGAATATAAACAGTGACAGAAGATGTTCATATCTTCTTATCGTTTGGTAAAGAAAATAGAAGAAGATGGAAGAAAGTAATAAAAGAAGAAGAAAGAGAGAATCAACTTACATAAATAACTGTGTTTAAAATGGAAAATACGCTTAAAAGTGGAAAAACAAAACCACTATCCAGTTTTGCTCAATAGGGGAATGTGCATCCCGGTTTCAGCGGGTGCACAAATTTGCACTCAAATCCAATGAAGGACTAGATCAAATAGCAGACAGTAGCTGATGTTTAACCTGGCATATTTAGGGGCTACTTGAAACAATTAGGGGCCACCTTTTCATCTCTTTTCATCTCTTTATACTAAATCTAAATCTATATCCTTTATTTTCATAATCATATCATTATCTTCTTCGTCTCTTTTCTACCCATCGAATAAAAAAATTCATTGTTTTAATTTTGATTAAAACCAAAGATCGTCGATCAAACAAATTTTATGATTGATTGTTTGAAATTAAACCCAAAATTCATTAACCTCAAAGTTGAAACTTATAACATAAAAAAAAAAAAAAAAAAAAAAAAAACCAGTTAAACAAACAAAACGGATAGATGATAGGACTGGGTGACTGGAACTCGAAATTGTTTTACCACACTTAGCAGACAGCAGTTGATGTTTAACGAGCAATCTTCGTAGAAATCCAGTAGTTTGGTTTTTCCCTCGGATAAGGACAATATTTAAGTCATCATGTTTTGACGGACATAAGGAATCGGATCGGTTCTGGTTGGCTCAGATTTTTGCCGCAATTACTTTCTTGTCCCATCATTGGTTAACCAATGTCCGCATGGGTGCGTACCCGTCAAGTTGAACCTGACACCCAATTCAAGTGGCCTAGCTATTTTATTCGTCCTCTAATTTGTTTCCCCTCATTTTTAGAAAATATTTTGATCTCGTGCTGCTTTGATCTAGCAGCTTCAATATCATCCGATCGTATAGATGTGACCTCAGCAAACAAAGTGTTGAGAGGCTATTAATTCCCACAGTGGGTTACCTTGCTGGCTAAACATGGTGTTCTTGGATACCCTCAAGGTTTGGAGAACATATCTGTTGTACATTGATTCCATTCAGAAAGTATTATTTGTTTTGTGGCTCCGTATATGAGATACTTTTCTCTTGTCAGAATTGTTGGGTGCAATAATAAAAAACAATGAAAAGTCAAATAAATAAAAGTTATTGAAACTTAGCTTCTTTGTAATGGAAGTGATGGATTTGACAAAACAAGCGAGCCCCGAGATCTCCGCAACAGTAACATGGTAAAACTTTGAAAAAACAAAGTGAGTCACGTGTTCGACACGCTGTCCTTAAGACATTAGCGCCCTGCTACACCCAAAAATGATGCTATAGCCCTCACATGACGGATATCTCCAGGATAAAACACCCTGCTACACCTACTACTAGCATATGCAGTAGATGCTCAACTTGAGCTTGGCAACTCCAAAAAAACTCTTAAGGAAAATCACGAACGCTTAAGAAAACAATATATAAAAATATATTCCCTTGGGGGTCTATCTAAAATATAGAGAAACCCCTTTCCCATAGATTTTACAAAAGTAGAGAATTTGTTTATATAATGGAATAATACAACTTAAAAAGAGGAACTCCCTGATGTGGGACTAAAAAGTTTCATTCACAAAAGAAAACAATAAGTTATTATTTTTCTTAAAAACTTTAAAAATCAATTTTCTATTAATTGTTTTCCAACAATCCCCCACATGAATGAAAACCTCAATAAAACATGAAAAAACACAGACAAATCTTGGTAAATCAACAGCCCAACCTCACGACCCTGCCTGACCGAACAGAAATACGGACCGTCTGTGTGTTGAAATCATACTAGTCATTTCTACGTCCTCTCCCTCACACAAAAGTGTGTTGACCCCAGGGTCATACTTGCATAAATCATAATAGTATAGAGAGCTTTCATCTTTAGTTTCTCAAAGGTGAGACTAAAGGTTTCTTTCACCAAAGTGAAAAAGCATGAACTAATGAACCCTTAGGTCCTAAGTTCCATTAATACCAAAACCATCAAAACGAAAATCACATAAAAAAACGCAAGAAATACCATTTTAGGCAGAGGTGTCCATGAGGTCTTGAACCTTTGCTTAGTGAGATATTACCGGAACTACTTGCTAGAGACAGTGAACGCGATGTCTTGAACTGCTAGCGTTTGATGTAATTCGCGATAACAACCACAGATGATATCTCCAAGGTTGCTGTCAAGCTCCTGCCGTTTTGTCCAATTTGGCCCTGGACATATCCTGTTTCTTAGAATGCTCTAGAGAATCAAAGATCATATTCCCATAGGAAGCGGCCCCACTTCCTCATTCATATAGGTAAGTTTTCATAAAGAGTGTTACTGCTACACCCCACTTCAATCTTAAATTGAAAATATAGAACTCATTAAGACTTCTTAAAAGTCATCCTTCACATGCAGTCACACTATCACGTCTACACCATAGGGAAGGGACAAAGAATAATTTCTATGATAGTGTTTACCTTTACCCACCACAAATTAGTTGTCTCATTCGAAACCTTGATCTTGGGATCTCCAGTCAGCAAGGTTGAGTATCCTTCATGGCAAGTTTAATTTACGAGCTTTTGCCCCATCACCCTCGATGCATTTCTAACTATCTCTTTGGATAATCCTTTCGTCAAAGGTTGCGCGATATTCTCCTTGGACTTTATCCAATCAATGGAAATAACGCCGATTGAGATTAGTTATTTTTAGCTTTAGATATTATAGCTTGGCTAACACAATGTATAGATATAGATGGCACAGGCCTATGCCAGAGAGGAATGTCTTCTAAAAAACATCTTAGGCACTCGGATCTCTCTCGTACTTTATCTAACGCAATACTCTCAGATTCCATAATGAATGAGCAATATATGTCTGTTTGGAAATCATCAAAAAACAAACCCTCCTGCTAGAGTGTAAACATATTCACTCGTAGACTTAGACTCCTCTGAGTCAACTATCCAGTTCGCATCACAAAGTCCCTCAAGGACATCAAGATACCTTTCATAAATCAAACAAAAGGTCATAGAGTATATTAGGTACCATAATACTCTACTCAGTGCATCTGAATGCTCTTGCTTTGGACTACAATTATATCTACTTAACTTACTCACAATATAGGAAATGTCTGGACTCTTACAGTTCATTAATTTCATTAGACATCCTATAACTCTTGAGTATTCAAGTTAATATACTCCATTACCCTTATTTTTCTTTAGTCTACAAGAAGAATCGTACGTAGTACAAGCAGGGTTACAATCAGACTGATTGTATCTCTTAAGCACAAATTCAACATAATGAGAACGAATAAGACTATAAATGTTAGATTATCTTCTAATCATCATCCTTAAGATTACATCAACAGGGCCTAAGTATTTCAAGTCAACGTTTTCATTCAGCGCATGTTTTTAGTGGAATTAATCACATCTATGTTTGTATCAAGCATACAATCACACATGCATCCTTAACAAGTTACTTGTAAATATACTTGTCAGATTCATTAACTTAAATCCACTACTCATTGTCACATGATCAAATTTTTCATGTCACTGTTTACGTGCTTATTTGAAAACCATACAAATATTTGTTCAACTTACAAACTTTGTCTTCACAACCTTTCACTACAAAGTCCTCAGGTTGATCTATGTAAATTTCTTTATCTAATTCATGGTTTTAGAAAAGATGTCTTAACATCCATCTGATGTATCTCTAAGTTGTTTATGGAAACAATAGCAATTAGCATCTCAACGGAAGTAATTCTCTTCACAGGTGAATAAGAATCAAGGAAATCTACACCTTCTTTTAGTTTATAGCCTTTAGCTACTAACCTATCCTTATATTTTTCCACAGTTCCATCTACCTTAAGTTTCCTCTTAAAGACTCATTTACATCCTATGATCTTACTCCCTCAAGGTAAACTAGCAAGCTCTCAAGTATGGTTCTAACGAACTAAGTCCATTTCACTAAATGAAGCTTCTTACCAGAATGGGGTTTCAGTAAATGTTATGGCTTCTTTATGAGTCTGGAACTCAGACTAAGCTAGGCATATTATGAAGTCAGGTCCATAAGAAGTCTCAGTTCTAATTCTTTTACTTCTCCTAGGATCAACTCTACTTCATCTTCCTTTGAAGGTAAATTCTGACTAGTTGAAAAGACATCTAAGGGATCAACAACACAGCCTACGAAGAGACAGGTTTCAAAATAAACATGTTCGAAGAACTCAACATCCCTAGACTCCATAAAAGTATTCACACCAATGTCAGAAAAAGCAGAAATCACAACCAAAAAACTAAATGCAGTAGGGTACTCATGATACCCTATGAACACACGGTCAACAATTTGGGTCTTATCTTAGTTCTCTTAGGAGAAGGAATAACTACCTTATCGAAACACCCCCACACTTAGACGCATGCATAAGAAGTTTTTCTATCTTTCCGTACTCATATGGAGTTTTATCTGATCTTAAAGGTTACTCTATTCAAGATATAACAATTTTAGAGGACGACCTCCCCCACATGTAGGCGATTAATCCTTTAATCAACATGGCATAAATCATCTCCTTAATTGTTTTGTTCTTACGTTTAACTATACCATTAGACTATGGTGAACAAGGAGGTGCGATCTCATGAGTAATGCCATTTAACAAGTAAAGTTCTCCTATATGAATTTCATACTCTCCATCATGTTTAGACCTAATCAATTTAGTGGTAACATATACTTCGCTTTCAATTTCAAGTTTATACTCTTAAGGCTTCTAAGGCATCATCCTTACCCCTAAGCAAGTATACAAGGGAGTACCTCGTACAATCATCTATGAAAGTTATAAACCACCTTTTACCACAGTGTTTTTGAGTTGAACTCATGTCAACTAGGCCTAACTGAATTAATTCTAAAGGCTTAGAATTACTCTGAACATTTTTGCTAAAAGGTTTTATAGCATATTTTGATTCTACACAGATTTCACTTTTGTGTTAAAAATCCAAACTAAATTTGGGTACGCAGCCTATGCTAGCCAGTTTATGCATTGACTTATAAGTTTACGGTTCAAAGTCTACCATGCAAAACATTCAATCACACAAAGAAAAAAAAACAATCAACTATGTTCACTTCATCGGTTTTTCTGTTAAGCTTATATAGACCCAAAGTCTTGTAACCCTTGCATAAAAAATCACTGCCTAGTTACAACAAGTTTTCTAGATTCAATTAAAATCTTAAATCTTTTACCATCTACAATAGAACAAGATACAAGATTCTTGCATATGCCCGGAACATGAAAACTTCATTCAATGTGAGAATATTACAGATATGAGCTTTTGCTCGACCTTTTCCTTTTATGCAACCTCTATCGCAGATGAGTTACTCATAAAGAGTTTCTCGACATCCCCTATCCTCCGATAGGAGGTGAACAGGTCTCTCTTTCAACAACATGCTTGGCGGCTCCAGAGTCCACCTACTGGTCTCTCACATTGGTTATTAAAATAACTTCCGACATCATGCCACTGAAATCGTACTAGTTTCTTTCAACAAAATTAGCATTAACTATCTACTAATTAAGGCTTTTATGTTGCCTACAATTTACTGCCGTAAGGCTAGGGTTTTACACACATAAAAATCATCCTTAATTAAAGTAATGCTAGATGCAGGTTTACGAAACATACCTTTCTTAAGAAGACTACGCTTAGAGTTGCGTTTGATGTTCCCACCTTTGTCATCTTTGGAAAAAAATTGTTCGTCCACATGCGCCTGTTAGCCATGTCCCTTTCCAGTTTCATGTCACAATCTTCGTTTATACTCTTGACTAGGGAGACGGCAATTTCCCAATCACCTGAAACACCACATCTCCCAAACCTTAGTTCCGAATCGGAAAATAAAATATGAGTTTTGAAGATAATATCTAAATATATAATCTTCGTTTGAATCACCATTTCGTTACCCCATAAAAACTAATTTAGTCAACAAAATATTTCTGCTCGTCAGAATTTTTCAGGAACGTTTCTTTGTTTTGTAAAATATCAAAAAAATACTTTTACAACTCCAAAAATTCTGAAATTTTGTGTGGTAATTATGGGGATTTCTTCTACGTTATGTCAAAAGGGTTCACCGAAATTCCTTCTAGGTTAAGAGATAAATTCGAAACTCTACAACTGCCCAAAACTTTTTTTTTTTTCACTCCACAATTAACATCCATGATCATTACAAACTCTACTAATGTCTTAAGATTGTTGGGTGCAATAATCAAAAACAATGAAAAGTCAGATAATTAAAAGTTATTGAAACTTAGCTTCTTTGTAATGGAAGTGATGGATTTGACGAAACGAGCGAGCCCCGAGATCTCCGCAACAGTAACATGGTAAAACTTTGAAAAAACAGAGTGAGTCACGTGTTCGACATGCTGTCCTTAAGACATTAGCACCCGGCTACACCCAAAAATGATGCTATAGCCCTCACAGGACGGATATCTCCAGGATAAAACACCCTACTACACCTAATACTAGCATATGTAGTAGATGCTCAACTTGAGCTTGGCAACTCCGAAAAAACTCTTAAGAAAAATTGCGAACGCTTAAGAAAACAATATATAAAAATATATTCCTTTGGGGGTCTATCTAAAATATAGAGAAACCCCTTTTCCATTTATTTTACAAAGGTAGAGAATTTGTTTATATAATGGAATAATACAATTTAATAAGAGGAACTTCCCGATATGGGACTAAAAAGTTTCATTCACAAAAGAAAACAATAAGTTACTCCCTCCGTCCTAAATTATTAGTCCGCTTTGACTAAGTCAAGATATTAAGGAGACCGGAGGAGTGTACCAAACTATCCCTATTAAATGTTATGTTATTACTAAAATTAAAAGGAGTATATGGAGCATGTAAGAAAAATATATATTTGGTAATTTTATTATTTTATAGAAATGTTTAAATAAAGGATAAAAATAAAAATATTTATGGATTGATTTAGTAATTTTGTTTCCTATCGAGGAAGATATTATTTAAGACGATTAAATAGAAGATAAAAATAAAAATATTTATGGATTGATTTAGTAGATTTGTTTCTTATTTAGGAAGATATCATTTAAGATTTTTGATTGGTTATATTTAAAATAATCTTATAATTATAAAAATTAAAGGATATATTTGAGAGTTTGACTAAAAAATATAACTATAAACAGAAGTTGGTCAGTAATTTAGGACAAACGAAAATAGAATAGAGGACAGAAATTTTAGGACAGAGGAAGTAATTGTTTTCCAACAAGAATACCAATATTCGATTTTATGTTCTAGACAGTGTAGTTAGTTTTGCATCTCAATTAAGTGAACCTTTGCAGTAAGGAAAGACGCACTACATTCGTTTCAAGATTTGAATCCCAAACACAAACAACGATCAATGAAATACTTAAAACTTCGGAAAATAAAAACATATTTTTATTATAAGGTCATACATGTATGCCAGCCAGAATACGAGTACATTAGGGGGTGAGCTAGGCCAAAATTTGTTATATGCTCAGCAGACTAACACAAAGCCACACACCCAAGATGCCTGATGTTCCGAATAAGATTAGAGCTTTCGAGTCAACAGTCGAAATAGCAAGTTTTCTACCAATCTACTGTACCAAATTCAAGATTGCTTTATGAATCAACTTCATGTATGATTTCGCATTAGAGATCCGGATGGGTAACTAATGGCAGTGTTGCAGTGGTATGCTAACCTTAGAAATATTCATACTTGAACCTATAAGAAACGCATTATGGCCCTCCTTCCATTGTAAACACAAGGTTATTAATAACCATATGTAAATTTCACTGCCAAACAAGAGTCTCTTCCTGCAACCAGAGAAATATGTGTCATGTATGGAGCCACAAAACAAATAATACTTTTTGAATGGAAACAATGCACAACAACAGATACGTTCTCGACGGCCTTGATATTTATCACCTACGGGACAATTATAAAGCTACGCGACCCTGACTTACAGCCCCATACCAATAGATTTAGACTAAACATTCCTGCACCGATAATTTCTTAACTACAACACAAATGTAGATCAGAACACCATTCCTAGCTTCAATATTTCAGAATTACTAAAGTGGTTACTTAGTTACGGCACATACATATTATTGTAAACATCAAACCAATAGATAACGGTACCCCTTTGTGGTATTTTATCCCAAATTAATTGGACTGATACTCTAACTTTTGGTACTAAATTTAATTCAAATACATAGATTACAGCCACTACTCATAATTCAAAAGAGAAAAATAGACAACATAATTGCATTTCCCTCGGAAAGATAACTTTCAAAACTCAAAATCTTCATACTTCATTCATGAACAGGTACCAAACAACAACAATACAAACTAAGGATGACGAGTTAAATTAACCTTTCGTGTTCCCTTGTCTTGCCAATAATAGGCCAAATTATACTAGCTTTCCGAGGAATCTCGTAATAAATGCTAAATGGCAGACGTAATGGTACGATATGATGCGATAGCATACACAAGATAGATAAATATATATATACAGGTCTAAGACCAAGTCCAACTGATCGTTGATATGATACATACAAATCAAACCAAGGAAGGTAAATGGAGAAATTGAGGGTGCACTAGTACGTCAGGTACTAGATGGTTTTGGCCGATAGCGTTGGAGGTGTAGCCAGACATAGAGAGGGATTAATTCTATCATGATATTTTCTTCATAAAATATAGTGTACAGACAAAATACAATATATTACTTTCATAAGGTCGTATAAAAAAATTTAGGTAATACTGCGATATAGTCCTATAAAATAAGTTGGTTACGTTGTTCATGGTCGTATAAATTAAATTGGGTACTAGGTGTATCTGCTTGTTGCCACTCACAAAGAGCTGCTTATGCCTCCTTCATGTCACCAGCTGCTGCGTAAAAAATCAAAGCCTTGGCCCCTGCATCGTCTGGACAGGGACAAAATGGTTGAGAGAAAAGAAGTTGAGAAATGATGGACGTTGCCATGTTTATTCCCTTTTAGGGAAAAACACAAAGTACCAAGCAATAGATAATATAAACCATGTGTTGTACCGACTCTACAGAGTAAGCAGAATTGAACCTTGCATACTCTGAGGACAAGGTGTACCTAACCTTGCATTCACTTTGAACAAGTCGATCACCTTGCTCTTGAGATACATCTTTGCAAGGGAAATAAGTGCGGCAGAGATTTCCTAATAAAAAAAATCAGTTCATTCATTCAAATCATGATGATTTTTTTTTTGAAATTAAATACTGGATTTTGCTCAAATCATAATGAAATCATGAAAATGAACAAAAAATTGAAAAATGGGGTTTTGATAAATCACCAAGCTAATCCAAGAAAGAAGAAATAAATGACTAGTTGAGAATTGATAGAACCCTATGTAAAATATTGCATTTAAACTCACTGACCTCATGAAATAGAGAAGTCGTGTAATCTTCCTCACCTAGATTTCTTCTACAAACCCAAGATTCTTTTCTTCAAAACATGTTGTATCGCCTCCACTTTGTTACGAAAAT
Source organism: Papaver atlanticum (assembly GCA_023531105.1). Classification (NCBI taxonomy): domain Eukaryota; kingdom Viridiplantae; phylum Streptophyta; class Magnoliopsida; order Ranunculales; family Papaveraceae; genus Papaver; species Papaver atlanticum. The sequence continues at coordinate 181,444 of JAJJMB010003771.1, read as the reverse complement.
TCAACCATCATTTTTCTTCTCTGAACGGGGAGATGGGAACAACTTTGGAGACCGGTGATTTACTATCTTATTAGATCAAAATACCTAGAGAAAACATAGCCAAATAAGAGTCAAAATACTGAACTCAATGAGTAATTATAGTTGGGTTACTAACTATAGTTGAGGGGTAGTAAAGAAGGAAAAAGAAAACGAAACTTAAGAAATAAGAACGGACAAACTCGGTTTGTCCGTCAAATGGGTTTGAATGATAGTTTGTCTGTCCATAAGGTTTGACTGAAACTTTAGGATTTCTGTGACGTTAGCTCATGTTTAACCGTTCTGAAAAAATTAATATTTTTTGTTATTTACCTAATGGTTCGGCATTAAAAAGTGATAAATAGATTAAATAACTGAAAATATAGTTGACGAGTTTGGGTGAAAGGGGACATCTTCTCATCCCACAGTAGCACTTATCTGATCCGATGAACGAGAGTTCACATCCCCATAACCTTTGCTCCAAGGCCAAGCACTATGGTGTCCTTTTTTTCTTCCATGGAGAAAAATTCGAATTGCAAACCACTATGGTCTCCCATATCCCTACTTGTATAGGGATATTCCTCCCTTTCCCTACAAGGTGGATCACATCTGATCCGGGTAGTAGGGAAGGGAAATCACACGGAAACTCGGTTTCCGTGTAAAAAATTACTTTATGGAAACTGAGTTTCCGTGTGATTTTACACGGATATTCAGTATCTGTTTGAGATACTTTATTTTTACTCTTGGTTTTTATTTTTAACACTTTTGTTTCAACTAAAACTCTTTATTTCCAATTATATCTCCATTTTTTTCTCTTCAATTTTTTTTTGCCCATAGTAAATATTCATCTAAACCCGTAGAAATAAAATTTGGAAAAAGAAAAAAAACGGAAACTGAGTATCCGTTTGGCACTATTCACATGGAAACTGAGTTTCCGTATCATGTAGGGAAGGGATAAAAGGGCACCATAATGAGGCTGCCTTCCGTGTGATTTCCCTTCCCTACAAATGAGGGATAGGGAAGGGATGCCCTGCACCATAGTGCTTGGCCTAAGAGGTTACAAAAAACTTCTATAATTTTGTTTGAGAAAATAGGCTTGGAAGAAGTGAAAAGAGGATGTTGTGGGACGGGACTGATTCACGTAAGCTACTCATGTATGCAGGCAAAGTCGTTCTTGTGTAAACATCCCAGTAAATACTTTATACTGGGCATGACTTAGTTTGAATCATGCAGTTCCTGAAAATATAGTAAAGATTATGTATTATTTTTGCATCACTTGTGATATATGGGTAATCTGTAAGATGCTTACAAGAAATGGCGTACCAGAATGGTATATAACTGTTACGAAAAATAAAAAGGCACAAAGTAGAGTTAAGGAGAAAACATTATTAATTCTAACTTAAGAACCCATCAAATTTGCTTCTTTTTCTTCTCGAAATTTTGTGGAACTTGTTGGAACTTCAAGACCGCCCATGTCAAGTGCCATAAAGAGATCTCAGGCCAAAGAACCGTAGGTGAATACAGACATGTGTTTGTAGATTGCCACAGAAGAAAATTGCTAAGCCGCTTTGCGCCTGAAGTGCGAATTAGAATGTCAGGCTCAGGGGTCGTTGACATGCACATGTGTCTCTCTATATCTGTTATAGTAATTTCAAAGTCTTGATCAATACCAGAATAAGATGATCCCTGTAATTTACACAGCTTGTCATTATAAGATTTTTGGATCGCGTTCATGATCTCGTCGGTGGAGGTATATGCTACGCAGATTAGTAACACAAAGTTGTCATTCTTGGCCGTGGCTGCCATTGCTCTCCCGGCTGCTTCCCTGGTAGAATCCTTTAAGAGCTTCAAGTTTCCAATGAATTGTATCCTAACCCCAAATTTGTTCACAATGCTCTCTTCCATGAGCAACTCTTCGATTTTCTCCTCCATCAGAGCCATCATAAACTCAACTTCTTCAGGTCGTCGGTTGAAATTATCGACACTAAAAGCGTACACACTCACATACTTCACTCCTAACTCATAACAGTACTTCAACATTGACATAAGAGTAAAAAGACCAATTCTATGGCCAGACCCTAGTTGTAGTTTATGTTTCTTAGCGTACCTCCGGTTTCCATCCATGATAAAGGCAACATGAGAGGGGATTGGACCAACAGAAACCACGCGGAAGAGGAACTTCCGGAGAACACGAAAAGAATTCTCCAAAAACACTCTTAGTGTCATCTTAGCTGACTGCATCATATCTTTATGATCAGATGAAGTAATTCTCATGAGCTTTTAAGGTTTCATCTACTGTAAACTACGGTAGGCACAATTTTATTTGCATGTCTTACCTTCATCATGAATTCCCGCTTACAGTCAGGTGCTAAGTAGTTGAGTGGTATGTCTTGGATGATTCTTGTTCGCATCAGGTTGTTGCCTTACTTACGTCTTAATGAGCGCAAACTTAATATAGTTTATAGTCATGAAATTGGTATGGAGAGTCTCGACTCAACAGACTCCCATGACATGGCTGCTCAAAAGGTCATATGAGACGCACATTATCATCATATGAGAAGCACATTGATTAAGTTGGTCCATGAGGGCGGACAAAAACGCAGCAGTTTTATTTATTTTTGAAACTGTGCTGATTAGTTTAATGGAAACAAAAAGCAAAGACGCAAGCAAGTTTAGCAAAACAGGCATGTAGGATAAAGAGCCCCAGCTTCATCAGGAATCGGGATGACAGGACATCTAAATGAAAGATAACACGCAACCAAAAGAATATCTAATTTATGCACAGATGCAAGAGCCAATGTGCTTCAACAAAATTGCTTTAAGATAAACAAGATCACGAGAACATATAACCATTGGGTGGTATTTTGTTCAGGAGTAGCTGCAGACTAATATTTCCTGCTGTGTTGCAGAATCGGAAGGAGCGGAATAGGCTAAGCAAAGAGGACTCTTCGATGAATGTGGATGAAGTGGTGTTTCTGGTCAAAACTGAGCTCTATCACCAGCCATCATCAGATGAACCTCTATCATGGAGATCCTTTTACAGGGAGACAATCCGTTGCGGAAGATGATGCAGACTTTCTTTGGAGGCCTTTGATGCCTAGTCTTTGGCTCTTCTGTATCCTTGTTCTCGAAGCTATCTTGTGAAGTTGGGGTTTGGATGCAGCAGGAACACGTCAAACGCCTAGGGGAAGAAGACCTGCATATATAAAGATTGCAATTGCATGATTGCCAATCGCATGACAGAGAGAGAGAGGGCACTGTTGCACACAATCATGTCCCTTCCATGAATGTCGACAAGAGTGCAATCTCTCTTCTGTCAAACAAACCTGCACAGCCCACAAAACTCATCAGGGTTAGATCTAATCTAGAAACATATAAGAATTGGCATAAAAACATTATCTAATAAATAAATAAAGCAAAAATACAAGAAAAAAAAAACATGGTGGCGCATTATATTAAGAAGAAAATAGACAGTAATATGAACCAGAACTTTCAGAACTAAGAAATGAGAAAATGAAGATTTCTTTAGTAAATATAGAAGAAACTAAGGAAAGAAGATAGATCTCAATGAAGATGAGTTTGAAGAACACCTAGTGTGCTTTACCTAAATTTCAAGCTATAACTCAGGAAATTCTGAAAGACATCTTTCTACTAACCTGTCCTGTGTTTGACAATTTTTACGTTTTACCCAAATTTAAAGCCATAACTGAGGAAATTCTGAAAGACATCTTTCTACTCAACTGTCCTGTGTTTGGCAATTTTTACTAAGACTTGGTACTGCACAAAGAATCATAATAATGACAAAGCAATAAAGTTGGACTGGACTATGCTGTTTCGTCTCTAGTTTTTTTCTTTTTATTTTTGTTCTACCTTTGTGTAGTTAAATCTTTATATTCAAACCTAACTCTTTTTCTTTTTCTCTTTTCCAAATTAATCTACTGTGGCCAAAGTAAAACCTCGGTGAAGAAGGAATAACAAAATGGGACATAGAGTTGGTCATTTATATATATAAATGATGGTGGTACAACCGTAATGCTAGAGCCTGAAGAGGGAACACGTAATAAAAAATGGCAAAACCTAAACAGGTATCGCATAATCTATCTTAGAAGATCAAGCATACTTAAACTGACATTCTGTAATATAGGCAGCAAGCAAAATCTAGTTAGTGAGTGAAGCATGAAACTAGTCAGGAATAAAGATATTTGGAGCTACAATGATGATAATAGAACCACGCACTACTTGTCCAATACAACAACATGGAGTTTAGGGTTCAATAAGGTAGCTATCAGTTTACAACATTCCATCATGATAAAGAAAATCTAACATTCTCCGATAAAACATGCCTTTTCTTACGCTGTTTGGTTGAAATAAAGACACTCCCAACTCTATCAAGAAACACCATGCAAACTGGGGGAGTTCAATTTTAAGTAAGTACCATCTATAAGAGAAACTCTGATGCACAGTAGAAACTAAAAACTTCATCAATTTCAAATACAGATATGTTATAATTCAGGCATCTTGCTCGCTACTTGGATGTAGCAAGATCTGAACCTTAAGTTCCACAATCCCTACGATCTAGGGTTTTAGTATTCTGACAAGACAAGCTACAAGCGAGCAAGTCACGTGCAAGTGGCATGGCGCCTATCTAAGTTGCTTCATACATTCAACTATATATGAAAGAGCAACCATGATATAGGCACCACGCCTCTTGCACGCGACTTTCTCTCATGGAGCCTATCGTGCTTGAAAACAAAATAAAATTGAGGTGAACGCGAGATCTTAGGTCGAGATTTTACCATGTCCAAAATGGCAAGTAAGTAGCAAGCAAGTCCAAACATTTTTGATGAAAATGATCTATAGAATGTAAAAGGAGAACCACAGCGACAGTTGGCTCATGTAATGAATGAAAACAGAGGAATTATGTATCTCTTAAAAAGACGTTTTACTCGTAAGTGTTTCGACTTTACACACAGGACAAACAGGTATCAAGTTATAATCACTAATTGGTTGTACTTAAAAAGCTAGTTCCAGGTTAGGTTATCCGCAGATGACGAAGAATAGGGTGAACAAGGAAAAATGAATATAAGCATACAACAGAAGACAAGCTAAAGTACTCAATTGCAGCAACTCAATACCATAAATACAAGGCATGCGTAAAGTAAAACAGTGAATCACAACATTCTAATTAGAATTAAACCAAGATAGAAGTTCAAGAACCAACCAAAATCGCTATCTTGGCCAGTATTGTACCCTTAATTAGATAAGAGTAGGGACGGACACATTCACATACAGGCTATCATGCTATCAAGTAGTGAATGATGCACATAACATTCACATTTCAGTTATATCTCCACATGATCTCAACTGTACAGTTTTGTGGCAAGTTAGACGGAGCAGTTCTACTTGTACTGTTCTGTCAGCTATTGGGAAGGCTCATGTAATAAAACAAAGGATTAGTCCATTTCTTTTGATAAAGAGACGTTTTATCGTAAGTGTTCCAGCTTTACATGCACAACACAAACAGTTATCGAATAAAGATCACTCGTTGGATGTACTTCAAAGTTGAAGTTAGTCCCAGGTTGCTTTATCTCCAGATGATGAAGAATAGGGTGAAAAAGGTAAAAAAGTATATAAGCATACAGCAAACCGAAAACAAGCACATAAGAAGTTCTATAGAAGTCTCAGTTGTAGCAACTCCTTACCATAAATACGAGGCATAAGCAAAGTACCGCGGTGAATCACAACACTTCTAATTAATGGTAATTTAGATGTTCAAGAACCAACAAAAATTGCTGTGCTGGTCAGTACGGCAGTAAGATTTGCTTCATTGGTAGATGATTAGATGCAATTTAGTGATTAGCCATGTCCCTTCCATGTGTCCAGACAAATGGTCTCTCTTGCTGTCAAGTAAACCTTAAATTGACCAAGATGACTCGTCAGTCTACAAAAAATGTAACCGACAGTTAATCCATGACCATGTGAATGATTTACCTCTGCCTGTACCCATATAATTACACGAATGAAAACATAAGAAAAAATTTTTTGTACAGATAAATATAAAATGGGAAACATAGATGAAACTTTGTGCTTCGATTTTGTTTCAAAGGATACTGGTGTTGTTATTTTCCCAGTTACAAAACTCTAGAATTTTATAGTCCAACAAAGAATGTCAGAACAACAGGTACCTAGGAGGAACATGTTAATTAGAACAGCACCCAGGCCTATGCTCATAAACATGCCTTGCTTCGATTGTCAAAAATTCATCTCGGTAACCAAACTTCTGGTCTTCGTCGTTATATGGAAACAAGAAGTAGTTTAGGGGTTTCATTGATGCAGGCAAGTCCTACAATAGATAACAAACTTCAACCTCACCAAAAAATGTATAGTACTATGGTAAACTTAGAAGAGAAACGTGTGACTGAAAGTTCAAGTCTAACTAGGTCATCCAAGCTATAACACTCTCTTTGCCAGTTGGTCTTCACAATTAAAAGATTCTAACCCTCTTTGACACAGTTATTTCCCACTCAATGATCTTTAAATAAATTATGGATTATACATAGGCATAATACGATATACTGCATTTAGGAATCAAGCAAATGAACAACAAACACTTAAAAGATAACTAGCATTCAATTGATATACATACTAGACATTTAGGTATGGTTTTGAGGTTTCTGATGTGATAGCATAAGCCAAATTTCTGAACTACTGCCTAATCAAACATCAAAGGAACAAACCAATGCATGGTTCTTCATCATGCAGAATATAATTTATTTTTCGGTGCAACGTCAAGTCCAGAAGGGCATAAATGATTACTATGAATTGATATTAGAATCTCCTTTTGATTAAGGTACAATTTCGTACTAAAGCTGCCATCTCAGCTTTACCTTACAAGTTGATGATCCGAAAACAACCACTATACCAAATCAAGTAGCTTACAAAACATCCTAGAACAATTATGTTTTTTCAGTCCGCAAACTAACATGTTGAGATCTTGAGGAGATGAGGACATAACTAACATGTGAACATTATGTGCATCACTCACTACTTGATAGCAAGATAGCCGGTGTGTGAATGCATCCGTCCCTAGTCCCTGGTAATTTCTGTTTAGGCTAAATTAAATTGGAAATTAAAATGTGACCATCATTATGCATTATCCCCACTCTTTGGCTTAGGCTATCTTGTGGATACACAATGGCCGGACGGGGTCTTTACTAAAAATACTACCAACACTACCAACAAGGGTAAAAAATCAGTAGGTGATCACAAATTAGAGAAAAAAAATTGATGCATCCATGAAGGTTTACAACTTCTCATGCTTTAAATAAGGTGGATCGATGTTTTTCTTGATATAGCTAGATGTTCCTTATTGTAAGTAGCTAAACCTAGTTAGTTAGTGTTCTCTTCTTTTTTAAGTATTAATTAGGGTTTTCCTAATATATCTTCTGCAATAATTCATCTACCACCTTCTTCCTATATATCTATAAAAGATCCAGCAACAAAACAACAATCATATAATTAGGATCTTACTCTATTCATCATCATCACAACAAAATCAAAAATTCTCACCTAATGATCCCATCCTTTGTTGAGACACCAACACCAATTAGGAGAGTTTAGTTATTTTAGGTATTAGTTTACGTTTCCTTATTTAGTATTTACTTAGTGTGCAAGTTATGCTCACTATATATTCATAGTTTGTTCTGGGGTTTAAGGAGAAAATCAATAAATTAATACAAAACTTTAGTTCTTTATTTGTTCTTTTATTTTTAAATTCTATATTAGGGTTCTTGTACAGTTGTTTTGGGTTAGAACCCTAACATCTGTCATCAGAGCAGGTTCGGTTATTTTCAAATTCCGCAAAAAAAAAAAAAAAATCTATATCATGAAGTTTCCAATTTTTGATGGAGTTGATCCTGAAGGATGAATCTTTCAAGCTGATCAATATTTCAGCTTACATGGTACAAAAAGTACTAAAATGCTAAGGGTTGTTGCTAATCTTAAAGGTGATGGCTTTGATTTGTATGAATCGGTAAAAAAATCTCTTACTAAGCCCAAAATGGGAACAATTTTGTTCTGAACTTCGTTCTCGATTCGGATCTCACAAGCATACGGACTCTTGTAGCACTGCTGTTGCTCGTCTTAAAGATATTATTGCTCAACATAAAAGAATCCAAGCTACACTACTTGCTGCATTACCAGCTCCGCTGGAAGAACTCTTATTCAAGCAAGAAGAAACTGAAGATAACGCCAAGAAGATTGCTGAACAAAATATTGCTGAGAAGATAGACTCCGTTAATCCGTTACTCTCAATGAATGCACCATCCATCTTACACTTGGTCGAAAGTTCGGAGGTATCAACAAATGCTCCAAGCAGTGACGGAGCCAAGACATTTTGACTCTGAGTCAAAAAAAAATTCTGATAGCAGCATTTTTTTTTTTTTAGTGGTGTTTCACTTTTAGTGCAAGTGCTATTGGAGTTTTATTAACTCCATTAACATCAGACATCGCCTTCTATGCATAAAACACAAGTTATATCAAAGATTATCTACCAATAATGTTATAGTTAGGAGAAGGAGAAGGAGAAAAATTATAGCCACAAATATATCGCATCAACCTTCTAACAATATGTTTTTACGTTCCTTAATATCTTAATTCATAATTAAAATAAATTGTTCAGAATTAAATTAAATTGGATAAGTAACTATACTGGATAAGTACTGATGGTTATATATATTGCAGATTCGTATAGCAAACACAATTGTTGAGGTGGGTGAGATCCGATGCTCTTACTATGGCCTCATGGAGTACCCCATCTATGAATCAACTACAGAAAAATGGACGACTGAATTGTCACAGTTTTTATCGCTGATGCAGTTTGTTGAGAAAGTTTGAGATCATTTACAGATTCAAGGGAATTATCATTTTATATCGTTAATTAGTTTGACCCCATTAGCAACAACAGATTGTTTGACCCCATTAACCATATAGTCTCAATTTTATCAATCATAGTTGTCCCCACACGACATAATATTTACAAACAAACCAAGCCTATTCTAATCAAATTTCAAAAACTAGTGGGGTCTACGGACCCCATTTGTCTCTATTGCCTCCGTCCCTGGCTCCAAGTCAAGAAGAGCTAGGGTTACAAAAGCAACTATTGAGGAGGCAACTACTATTATGCCAACAACTCCTTCGGAACCGATCAACTCAGATCAGCCATGTGACGACACTGGTATGACGACTAAAGCAGTTACTGGAACAAATATGGACAACTTCAATAAAACTCGTCGACCCAAAATTGCTGGCATGGGTTATACACAACTCGCAAACTCCTGCAAGGTGTTACTTAAAAACAAACTTGGTGGTAAGGTTTGTTTTATTCCTTCATTTGATCGGGGAAAGCAATTTGAACCTATGTGTTTCAATTTCAAAAGTGTTGATAGAATAGAAGTTTTGAATACCTACAAGCTACCAGGTGAGAAGTGTTTCTATCTTCCTCTTAACTATATTCGTTCATCATTCGACCGTGGGAAAGAGCTTAAATTTATTATAGGGAATTATGGTTTTGCTATGAGTGTTTCTGTGTTTGGGTATTTGGTTGGAAGTGATTTACACGAAAACAAATTTAAAGCGAAAAGTACGCATCACAGTTATTACAAGAAAGAAGCTATAGAATTTGATTTGAAAGATAGTGATAATCTTGACAAAGCTATGGTGGTTAATTATAAGAAATCACTAAGGTGTACATCTTGGTACACATATACAGAAAATGAAAATAAATGCGAGCTGAGATCATTTTCTTAATACCTAGGCTTCTTAGCAGTTCCAGACTCAACACCTTGCCTTGTTTCATCCTTGCCATCCTTTTGTTCATTTGTCTTTGACAGAGGAGTGCTAAAAGATTCAAGTTTTGAGAAAAGGTATGAGTTTTAGCATACTGGTGTACAACTATCTACACACATAAAAAGAAATGACTGCCATATTTAATAAAAGTGATTTTATACCTTCGCTTTTCAGGAGTTTTAGACGGAACTTCATTCTTTTCAGATTCAGTTCCATGCTCGTCATCACCACCTTTGCTACCCTCTTTGTCATTGTGATCACCATGCATATCACCACCTTTGCCACCCTGCTCATCATCATCATCTTTATCATCATGCATATCACCACCTTTTCTACCCTCCTTGTCATCATCATCCTTATCATCATGCATGTCACCATCTTCATTGTGCTCCTCTTCCTCCTCCTCTTCTTCAATCTCCTCATCTTCCTTGTGCTCCTCCATATCCTCCTCAACCTTGTCATCCTCCTTCTCCTCCTCAATTTCCTCATCTTCCTTGTTCTCCTTCTCATCCTCCTCAACCTTGTCATCCTCCTCCTCATCATCCTACTCCTCCTCCTCCTCAATCTCCTCATCCTCCTCAGTTTCAAGCCATATTTCCTTTGCAAATTTAAAGATTTCATCCAAAGTGTAATTACGAAAATTATTCACTTCTCTTTCTGTCAAGTTCATTAGACCAACTTTATTAACTTTTAGGCTTTCCTCTTAGATGAAATTAAGAAGCCTTTCTTGTCTCTCCTGAACTTCAGTAAGCTCCTCATCCAACTCCTTTCTTTGCATATCTGATATACGCAGCTTTTCCTTCACTGCATCTATGCTATTTTCTTGTTTCTGCCTCCGGTATTCATCCAAAAGCAATCGCTCTTCATCAGTGTAAGCCTTTACCCATCCTGGTTGCATCTGAAAACATGCCAAAGTATCAATATTTATCACAGGTGTACAATTTTCCACACATGTGTTAAAAGTGTACATTGTTGTACATAAGAAAAAAAAAATCAAATCTATCACCAATTTTTTACAATCCTGTGCACCTTATTAAAGGTGTATATCAATGTACATATACTATCAACAATGTACAATCCTGTACACCTTTTTAAAGGTGTATATCGATGTACATATACTATCGTATTTTTTTTTTGAGATACCTTTTTCATGGTGTCATTCAGGTCTTTCTCGATTGTATTACTGACGTCACTGATGATCCACCTGAGAAGCCTTGGAAAACCTTCCTCATTGCTTGGCTGCATGCTTTTGTTGTGTTTAGCAAACCAATGCTGCATTAACAAATAGGTGAATAGTTAGAAATGTAAGAGAAAGGAACAAACACAATGAACAAAATTATTTAAAATGGTGAATGGATATATCAGGTGTACAACTGTGTGCACATGTAAACTCACCAACAGATAAATCACACAACCATTAACTTTAAGTGGTGAATCGAAATGTTTCTTAATGCACGCCATGAGATACTCATGTATATGAACTGGCCAACAAGTTTTCTTCATCCTATCGAAAGACTCAAAAAAGTGTGCATACTGGTTCTTGCAAATCATACTTCCGTTTGCCTGGGTAAAAAACACCTTTATACACAAGTACATAGTAAACAACACCACTAAGTCTTCAGCGTCTCTTTCAATCTCCAATCACGACTTTGGGTTTAGCTTCATGATACGCACGATTTCCTCCTCCACATCTTTTTTCCCCAGCTCATTTCGTTTCTTAAGAGTCAATCTGTTTATCAGTGGACCGTATCTATTTTTAGCTGCAGTTTTTACATCTTCTCCTTTTTCAAGTTCCATTGCCACCATCTTAATCCCATAAATTAGAAACAAATCCTCGGATTCACTCTTTACTGCCACTCTTACGTTCTTCTTGGGAGTATCAAACATGAAATAATTTCCCCCAGTGTCACAAATTTCATGGCGATACTGTCTCACAATTTTCAAGATTGAGTTTGGGTTCTTAGTCCATATATCATCTCTCTTTTTACTTGGATCTTTCTCATCTTTCTGATCTGCTTTTTTGTGGACAAAGATATCTACAACAGGCCAGAATGGTCATTCCTTTTGCTTCTCTAATTGATAATTGGTGAACCATACTTGTCCTTCTCTTTTTGTTTCATCTTCCTCAAAGTTCTATTCACAAAGTCACTGATTGCATGGAAACTTGATCTATAAGGTTTGTTGGTATCTACGAAAATGAACAAAGAAGAATAATACATTCGTTATACTCATAACTACAAAACAGTCACATAGGTGTACAACAATGTATACACAAATATTTAACAGAGCACTAATCAAATATGAAGATGAACTAGCATGCTGGTGTACCTGTATGTACACTTGTACATATAGGTGTAAAAGTCTTTACACTCTTACAAAAATCTAACAAAAACAGTTTCAAAACACACTCAGCAGCCAATATGAAGATGAACTGGCATGCTGGTGCACCTGTATGTACACTGGTACCACAAGTGATGAAAACACAGTTTTGAAACACAACAGTCGGGCAATATAAAGATGAACTGGCATGTTGGTGTACACATCTGTACACTGGTACCACAAGTGATGAAAAAACAGTTTCAAAACACAACAGTCAGTACAAAAACATACAGAACATGACACCAATCAGTACAACAACATGTGACTGTAGTAGTATATACACATGAATAAGAAATCTGAACACAAATCAATGCAACAGCATGGTGGTGTACATATCTGTACACACCAACAACAAATCCCATTAAAATTGCAAGAAAATAGATAGAACTGAAACTGAAAGCCTGCAACAGCATGATGGTGTACATTTCTATACACACCAACAACAAGAGATGGACAACAGTTTGAAAACACAAACATCAGAACATATAAACATGATATATCATAACGGTGTACAGATCTATACACTTGTAAAACATAATAGATGGACAACAGTTTGAAGTAGCATTACCCTTTTTTGCTTGACCAGATGTTGATTTCTTTGAAGTTTTTGATTTCTTCTTAGGTGGTGGTGATTTTGACGTATCTTCTGGTACAGTTGATGTTGAAACTGCTGTAGATTTTGATTTCTTCTTAGGTGTTGATTTTGAAGTATCTTCTTCAACTGTTGTTGTTGAAACTGCTGTAGATTTTGATTTCTTCTTAGGTGGTGGTGATTTTGAAGTATCTTCTGGTACAGTTGATGTTGAAACTGCTGTAGATTTTAATCTCGTCTTCGGTCCTTGTGATTTTGAAGTATCTTCTTCAACTGTTGTTGTTGTATCAGAAGATTTTTCTGTTGATTTTCGCTTTGCTACTAGTTTTTTAGCACTCACCATGATGTTACTGCTACTGTATTCATAAATTCTACAAAAATTTAAGGTTTGATTTTGAATCTTTAGTGGTTCGATTTTGGATTTTGTATTTTAGGTTAAAGTTTTCTCTAAGTTTTTTTATCTTCTATCTGCTAAATGAAATAATAACATTTCCGTTTTGTTTCTTTCAGTTTTTTTTTTCCGAACCAACGTGTCTCTCCCGCATTAACTGTGTCAGTTAAAACAGTTTTAATTCGCTGCACATGTGCTTTATGAGACGCATGCGAAGGATAGCAGCGTCTTTACACATTTTCAAATAAACTTTGGACTAATCTGTTCCTAGTCGGATCGGGGTGGACTAATCCGTATCTTTGGGGACGGTTTTGGACTAAACCGTTTTTTATACCGGGATCAAATCCCATGATATATCCCGCACCTCACATCTTTGGAGGACCCTACAGTGGGTAAATATCACCCCTTATAAATCTCTGTGTGGGGGTTCAGGGGTTTGTCTCTATCGGGATATTTCACGGTACATTTTTGATGTCAACATGGCTCACCTAGGCTGTACCCCTCGCACCCCCACCCCAAAAAAAAAATTGTATAAAACCTTGACTACGGCGTAGAAATTGTTGAGATTTTTAAAATTATCCCAGGTAGGATTTTAAATTAGCCCAACTGCAATAAAAACCCCCTCGGCCATTCCATAATGTTAATGTTATCTGTGACTATGATGAGTTCACAATAAAATTTTGATTGAATACCCTTTGATAATTATAATTATTATCTTCTATTTGATATATTAATTTGGCTTTTCATGACAATTGCAGTTAGTATGTTAGTGTGTGTCGTGGCCATGATGATCATTGACTTACTCGTGAGGTTATAAGCTTCGATAATGGTTTCTATAGCACTTTTCAAAATAAAGAGGTCGCTCGTTAATTAGAAAAGTAACATGACTGGTTTTTTAGTTGATAAATGAAGTGTTAAACTTTTGAACAGCTCATTTCTTCAAAAATAGTTCTGTTAGAGCATTGTTCGGGTCGAACTCATGTTGTTATATCAAGCTTGTTGTCAAATTCAGTTGATCAAAACTATGTCTTGATTTCCAGTCTACAATTAGTCAAGTCTCAGATTAGGATAAAAGTGTGTAGTTGAGAATCGGACATCATTGCGTTTTACCGTTTGAAGGCGAAGATCAACCGAAGCTTTTGGAGAACTTCTTCAACAAAAGGTAGGTGAAGACTCAACCACCTATTTCTCAAGTTATATTCATCCTTCTATCTATGAGACGATGTCGCATGACTAATTAGATTATTGCAAGCATATCAATAATTTCAAGTGAAGTTTATCTTGGTAATATCATTCTCGAAATATATATGACTAAGCTTAATGAACATTTGTTCATACTTGATGAATTTCTGTTAAGAACTATTTATTGTTCATTAATCATGATCTAAATTGTAATTCAAGATATCATTCGAAAATAGCCTGAAAAAGATAAGAGTCATTGATGTTATTTGGGAATGTTTCGAATTGATTTAGACAAAAATAGAGAACTAATGTAAATCTGGATACAGGACATTATGCATACCACTTTCACACACTGGGAAAACTGTTATAGGTCCGGAACCGTAGTACATATACTCAGTACACGTACCGAAGTATCTATAGTTCGGCAGAGATTTTTTGGTACACATACATGGTATCCATACCATAAAAAGTCCGTTTCTCGTGAACAAAAAATGGTACGCATACCAAGTATGCATACCGTAAAGGAACTGTTGGTTTTGAAACAGGAGTGGTATCCATACCCGGTACGAAAACCGGAAAAGTTCTGTGAGTTCCTGAACTCGTTTTTGTTTTAAGGGTACATGTGCCATGGTAAAAACAGTCACGAACAAGGTAGAGTGCACGTACCTGGTACACGTAGTTTCCCTGTCGAATATTTTCAGATGCACAAAAATTATTTATGTGAGATAATTGTCATTTGAATAAATCTCTAAAAACACTATATAGACATGATTGATCACATTATAACATATGGTTGTGTTTCAAGTGAAAACACTAGGGGTACCAAAATACACCACCAACTTTTTCGTAGGCAATCTGTATGGACAAACTCAACACAATTCCTAGAGTAGAATCTCAATCAAGGAAAGTGTCTATTTATCTCTCTCTCTCTTGTTGTTAGAATGTTTACAGAACTAAATCCGTGAACCTAACTACAAAGAGAGTTCTTGGACGGTACCAAAGACCAATATCCAAGGATCAATCAAGTCTTATCCAACAAACAAGGTTGGACAATTTAGACTATTTAGTATGGGTAGTCTATCATCTCGGATATTAATATATGTTCAATGAATCTCCGAGCACATCACTTTCACATGGTATATTCCTTTATGTACATGAACTATCTTTCACCATTCTGTATTCGCACCTCATATAAATCATCTATGAGATGGACGACTTGGGGTGCTTCTCTAGACAATGGACATTTTTTCATTTTACTTACTGACAATTGGTGTTAAAGAAGCTGCACAAAATTGGTGTGATCCTAAATATGAGATAATGTAAGAATAAAAATGCGAGAAAATTCTCACTCATCCGAACCTAGCTACTGGTATTGATCAACGCCCAACCTTTGCTATTTCAATTAAAGATAAACAATATAATGCGGAAAAAGAAATAACACAGACGCCATAAATTTTATTAACAAGGAAACCGCAAATGCAGAAAAACCCCGGGACCTAGTCCAGATTGAACACCAAACTATATTAAGCCACTACAGACACTATCCTACTACCAATTAACTTCGGCTTGGAATGTAGTTGAGCCCGAAGTCAGTCTCCCACTGATTCAGGTACAGTCGCGCTCCTTACGCCTATTGAATCCCAGAAGGACTCCGCTTAATCTATTCCCTTAGACGGTCTCACACCAACTAACTGTTGCTTCAACTCAATTAAAGACTTTAAACCAAATTTTCCTCCCACAAATTAAGCATATGATTGATTTCCTGATTTACGATCTAAACGGATGATCAGATCACACAAAAGATCCAGGTGATGAAAATCGATAACAACTTGACAAAAGTATGACTATCCTCAAAAATCGATAGCAACTTGACAAAAGTCTGACTATCCTCAAAATCCGTACTTATGGAACCTGACACGCAACCTAGATTATTATTCACCTCACAAGTATAAAACTTGCGGAATCAACAAAGATGAGACAAATAGAACTTTTTTGATTACTATCTATCTTGATCGTTGGACCAAGGCTCCATAAAAATCAAGGTCAGGATACTCGAGTTATCAAGATAAAAGATAACTGGACATGGCTTCACGAATCCCAGTGAAGTCTTTGTAGTCGCTCAACCCTTAAAGGATTTCTGGAAAGGAAAACTCTAGATACAACTAGGACACACCAAAAAGTAGTGTCGGGATTCAAAGATCCCAGTTGCCAAGAGTTCCCCTTATATAGACTTCAAAGTCTAGGTTGCTTTAGGTTTAAGCTAAGATAGCTTTGGAACCAAGAAAACAATATTCACCTTCAGATGAAAGCTTTGAATCTTAATCACATATACAAGATATACACTTTGGTTAAGTAAACTATAACAAAACCGTGTATAAAGACTATGTCCAATATGGTTAGCCGAAACTAGCCGATTTGAAATTTAAAAGCTTAACACTCATTTTCACGTTCACTAAGACATTAATATTGAGTCACAATTATGTGATCAAATGAGTCTAGTGTTAATTAAAGAATTGATCAAATGCAAATCACTTCATAGAAATAATTTAATTACACTTGAATCATAATCAACATAGTTTGTAAATGTACAAAGTACAATAACTTGAATCGTTCGTGAATTGGCTGAGTCACAGTACGCGAACCGGTTTGCAAACTTATATGTAATAACCGAGTTCTGAAGTTGACAAAACTTTTGCAGTTCACGTACCGGTTTGCAAACTTAGGTGCAACTCAAAGTTCCGGAGTTAACAGAACTTTTTCAGTTCACATACTGGTTTACAAACTTAAAACTTTTAACCGGTTCCAGAGTTCACAAAACTTTTTCAATTCACATACCGGTTTGGGTACTAAAGTGTTTCTAAAACATAGAACTGTTTTGGTTCGCATACCGGTTTGATCATTTTAACCCGGTTCCCTTGCCACAGTTCCAAAATGGTTTACATACGAATATGCATACTTATCCGGATCACGAAACAAACAGATTTTCCCATGATGTACATACGAATATGCATATCGCACAAATCTGAAAGTCGATATATAGCTACTCTGCTATGTGTACGAATACATGTAATATGGCTTCAGACATATAACAGTTTTCTCAGTTTGTAAGACTA
Source organism: Papaver atlanticum (assembly GCA_023531105.1). Classification (NCBI taxonomy): domain Eukaryota; kingdom Viridiplantae; phylum Streptophyta; class Magnoliopsida; order Ranunculales; family Papaveraceae; genus Papaver; species Papaver atlanticum. The sequence continues at coordinate 163,926 of JAJJMB010003771.1, read as the reverse complement.
ATAACACTTTCTTGTATTCCGAATATAGTAGTTCTATATTTCTCTAAATCAATTCGAAACATTCCTGAACAACATCAATGACACATATCACTATTCCAAGCTATTTTCAAATGAGAAACTTGAACCGTGATTTGGTTTCGAACAATAAATTGTTTTCCACCGAAATTTGATCAAGTATAAACAAATGTTCATTAAGCTTAGTCATTATATTTCAAGAAATTCGTAAACTAAATAATTAGTTCTCGACTCGAAATTCATGTCTATGCAAGCTAGTCTAATTAGTTATGCGAAAATCGTCTCAAGGATAGAAAAGTGAATATAACTTGAGAAGTCTTCACTTAACTTTCGTTGATGAAGTTCTCCAAAAGCTTCGGTTGATCTTCTCCTTCAAACGGTAGAACGCAAATGATGACTGGTTTGTTTCTCAACTACCTCTATCCTAGACCGAGACTTAACTAATTGTAGACTAGAAGTCAAGATTTAGTTTTGACAACAAGTTTGATATAGCAACACTTGTGAGTTCGACCGAGCAATACTCTAACAATCCCCCCCTTTGTCAAATTTAGTGACAAAACTATTTAATACATATGGATAACAAAATAAAGTTTGAAAAACTCCTCGATTCATCATGCCTTGATTTCCTTGGTTTCTTCAACTCTCCTTGAACTCTCCGCTGTTCCAAGTTGCAATGATTCTGAACGTGTTCAACTCAGCATCGTTGTTGTTGAAGAACCGATTCCATAGCGATAACAACTTTGAAAATAATATTCTCAACTGTTGTTATACAGAAACATAGTATTATTATCTTCTCTCCAAAGTTCAATTGTATCTCAGCACTGAAGTAATACTATGGTGATATGTTTCTCCCCCTTAATCAATACTTAAATCTTTTGTGTAATAGGTAAACCTATTGCTTGAATGATTCACTCCCCCTTACATAATGATCCATAAACCATCTGTATGTAGTATGAAACTACTAATTAATTCTCCCCCTTTTTGTCAATAAAATTAACAAAGGTACGAAAATTGCGGGATCATAATGAATACAATATCTCAAGTTTAAGGAAGATGTAGATACTACATAATAACATAGTTCAAATGTAACTCCTCATATCAACTTATTTAGATGATATCACATAGCAATAATTCCGATGAACTGAAGATGTAAAATATCAGAATTTACAAACTCAGGTTGCCAGATTACTAGAGATAGACCCTAGGTTCTCATTTCGATGAACTAAAAATGACCAGATTACCCTTACCGGAAATAAGTGCATAAATATTCTGGAGTATGTGAAAATGACAAGACTACCCTTACTTGAATAAGTGTAGCGAATTCCAGGGACTCTGAAAATGACCAGACTACCCTTATCAGAATAAATGTAGCAAATATTCCAGAGACTATGAAAATGACTAGACTACCCTTACCTGAATAAGTGCAACAAATTCCAGAGACTGTGAAAATGACCAGAATACCCTTATCGGAACAAATATTTCAGAGACTGTGAAAATGACCAGATTACCCTTATCGGTAATAAGTACATAAATATTCCGGAGACACTGAAAATGACCAGAGTACCCTTATTGGAATAAGTGTATCAAATACTCCGGAGACTGTGAAAATGACCAGAATACCCAATTCCAGAGACTGGGAAAATGACCAGATTACCCTTATCGGAATATTTGTATAAAATATTCCGGAGACTGAAAATGACCAGACTACCTTTATCGGAATAAATGTAGCAAATATTCCAGAGACTATGAAAATGACTAGACTACCCTTATCGGAAGTGTACCAAATATTTCGGAGATTGTGAAAATGACCAGATTACCCTTACCGGTAATATGTACATAAATTTTCCGGAGACTCTGAAAATGACAAGACTACCCTTATCGGAATAAGTGTATCAAATACTCCGGAGACTATGAGAATGACCAGATTACCCTTACCAGTAATATGTGCATAAATATTCCGGAGACTCTGAAAATGACCAGATTACCCTTACCGGAATAAATGTAGCAAATATTCATAAGATTATGAAAATGACCAGACTACCCTTATTTGAATAAGTGCAGCAAATTCCAGAGACTGGAAAAATGACCAGATTACCCTTTCTTGGTATTGATCTTGACAAGATCACTAATGATTTGGCAGCTAAAATCCTACCGAAATTACACATGGGTATGTTACACTCGTAGATCGTCATTTCTTCACTCATCATTTATTTATTTAGACACGTGAATTTATTTATATAAATAAAAGGCCCTTTATCTTATCGCGTGCCCTAGGCCTCTAAAGTGTTAGAGACGGCGCTGCCTACCATCATGTAAAACAAAAACTTATACAGTTTTTTAATTAATTAGCCCTTGGATTTGAATTCCTGGGTGTAGAAGACAAGCAAAATATAGCAATGGGTCAAATATCCAAGTATCCCAAAATACTTTATTAATATCCAATTTGGATATTTCACCCAATATTCTATCTTCTATTCTTGGGGGTTGCACCTGGGTACATAATGTATATTTTTAGAGAAATAAATTTTGGTCAGGTTGCACCTAGGTGCATAATGCATATTCTTCTATGAAATAAGTTTTGGCCAAGTTGCACCTGGGTGCATAATGTATCCTCGGTCTGGCTTCAAATAATTTATTTTTTTCGAATTTCATATCAACAATGGGTCTTGTTTTGTAGAATTTTTCGAGCCATTTCCAAAAATATAAATTTTATTGAAATCCGACTTATATTTCGGAAATTAAGACCTTTCTCGCGATTAATTTTAAATTGGAGAAAAAAAAATATAAGAGAGAAAATGATACGATAAAGAAATAAAGTTTTAAGTAAAGGTTATATATGACTAAATTTTGTTGTGTCTTTTTCACCGAGACCTATATTTTACAAGTCCAATACTTCCGCACTCTATGAATTTTGGACAAATGACCCATTATGCGGAAACTTATATGTCATGCTTCAGTCGTCCAAATCTTTTTCGCTAAATTTGCTAGAAACTTTAGACTTATTGCTAGCCAAGTATCTACAATCGATATTGTACTAGTGATTTCGAAAAAGCGTGATAAAGCAAGCAAAATACTGACAATTAATAAGCAACATTAAAAAAATAAATTCTGTAAATCATCTCGCACCATAAAGCATTGGAAGCAGTACATGCATAATTTGGATTTGATGATAGTCGAAGTTGAAATATAATATTCGATGTCTTCGATGTCTTCGATGTCATGCATCTTCTGATACGAGACATTCCAAGTTCACTCCAAACAACCTAACTCTCTTAGTTGCAGCTTTACCATGGACCACCGGAACTGAGTTGAGAATCATCTCCATGTGATTGTGATTATGGCCTGTTGGATACTTCTGCTGCATTAACCCAGCCTGTTGATACTGATGCTCGTGAGCTTGGCGATCATGTACTGGTGATGATGTTGATCGCACATGCATGACTGGTCCTGACCCTGCTTGATTGTTACTTGAGACAATATTACTGTAATTGCCATAACTAGTCGCACGAAATGGTAATAATCTTTGTTGAAGCTCCGGTTGGCAATAATGATGTTGTCGCCGATCATAACTCGACTGAAAATGATCACTTGTAAGTGATGAAACCGCCAAATTTTGCATTCTTGAGAAATTAGAAAGTGGTTTGGTAAGATGATGAAAGTATAGAGATAGATCTCCGAGGGAGTAAGGTTGGTGCTTCCAATCGATATAATATCGATCTTTGTAGGATTCTGTGGCTCCTCGTCCGAAATAAACAGTATCCCCAGCGTCAAGTCCGTTCTCTTTAACAAATTTACCCCAACCTGTAGTCATTACATAGCTTTGGCTACTACTCCAGTAGCTATATCTAAATCTCCATGGTTTACCATTTCTATCTTCAAAACTTAAAAGTAAACCCTTCTCATTATTAGTTGTTGACGGGAAATACTTTTCTCCATTTCGTTTAGGTATAACTAGTCGATTTCGCTTACCGACATCATTTGGTGTTACAACTTTATCAAACATGAATTCTTTTTGTATAAATTCATAATCAGCAACTTCCTCGGCACAGCTCTTTCTAATTTCGCATACAAAATTATTAGACCTTAGTCCGTGATATAGTTGTTGTTGCTGCTGCTGCTTCTGCTGTTCATTATCATGAACAAGAACCACATTTTTGTGCTGAGAAGGAGGTGATAGTGAAGAAAAATTGGAAGAGGTAAGAATTTGTCTGTTACATGTGGAACTATAATCGTCTGCCATTGCATGTGCCAACTTCTTGCTGTTGTTCTTCCTCTGCTCCTAGAGAGTGAGAGGACTCAGATATTTGAGCTAAGTGGACCAATAAATTTTATGCAGCTCATCTAGTACGTAGATATATAACGAAATGGCAAACCATGTAAGAAATATTTTAGTTTGTTTCTTTTACGTTTTTAAACATGCACACAAGTATACAAAAAAATTAAAACTAACACGATTTTTGGTACACTCTCTAACAATGTTTATGTGATAATTCTTAGACATTTGATTTAATAATTTTAATAGTTTTGTAACGAGAAGAGATTTTACTCTACAACCTAAGTCCTAAGAAAATTAACACATTTAGTTATGTGCAACCTTATTACTCCTAGAAAAAAATTGTTATTTCTTCGGTGCAACCTAGAAAATTTTTTGCTTCGGCCATAGACAGTCCCAAAACGGCATCACCTAGGTCTCTACTTGCGCGGTTGGGCCTGTGTTCATTTTTCAATAAAAAATGTTACTCCTTCCGTTTAATCCGCCTTGAGAAAGTCCAGAAAAACAAGGAGACCGAAAATTCCTAAACAATCCCCATTGAATGTCAATTGTTGCCAACATCTCATTATTGGAATCGCCTAAAATGGTCAACTTTGACGCCCGTGCTCTGCACGGGCCCAAATATTTGCGAAAAATATGTATGTTTTATTGCGGGTGTAATCTTTAGGTACAGAAATAAAATTTGGGATATATATAGTTGTTGCTCCCGTGTGTTGCACGATCCTAAATGTTTTGTAGAGAAAAGTACATATTGGTGAATAAAAATAGGCTTATGGTTCATGGTTAGATTTTTCTAAATACTTTTCTACCCCTAAAATAAAGATTGATTCTTTTTTACCTGTGAAGTATTTTTTTCACTCAAGAAGTATTTTTTTTACCCGTGAAATATTTTTCTTTTACTGAAGATATTTTTTTCTTTTACCCGTGAAGTATTTTTTTAACTCAAGATATATTTTATTTTTCCAAGGGAATAAATTAATTAACGTGTAGAAAGATAAAGAAAAAAAAAATTTCCCACGAAATATTTTTTTACTCAATATTCTTTTTTCTTTAACCCGTGATTTTTTTTTTACTTAACCAATTATTTTCTGGTGAGGCCACGTAACATTTTTTTTCTTAAGGTATTATTATTTTTTACTTAGGAAATTATTTTATGGTGGGGCCAGAAACTCTTACTTCTTTTTTTCCCTTAACCTATAATTTTTTTTTTTACTCAATGAATTATTTTCGGGTGGGCCCGTAATATTTTTTACTTAAGGTATTATTTATTTTTTTACTTAAGAAATTATTTTATGGTGGGGCCAGAAACTCTTACTTCCTATTGGTCTAAATTTTCTCAAAAGATTTTATTTTTCTAAATATCTTCTGGTGGGGCCAGAAGCTCTAAGAAGAGAGCTTTGTTCAGCTTTTAACCACAACAAAGGAAATTCACCTAAAATTATATCATATAATAGGATAGTAAAGAAAAGGAGAACATTCATTTCGGAAACTTTAAAAAGAAGATAAAATAAAAAATATTTTAAAAAAGTAATGAAGATAAACATGAAAAATAATTACGATTTGTTTCCCCGTTAAGATTTTAGATTGGTTTGTCAGTTTGATGAGAAATTCTATCATACAAAACAAGGTTTTGAACAACTTAGGAAAAAGATATATCGATGGATGTGATTTTTTCAGCTTAAAAATATTTTATAAATATTATTAATTAGTGTCTCATTAATTGATCATAATGAATGACTTGTTAATATTATGGATATATATTTCCATTAAGACATAATTTTAATAAAAATTATGTTTATTGGTAGCAGTGGAAAAAAAGCGGTTGTTAGTGGAGGGTGTTAGTGGATGATGGAGGCGATAATTTTAGTAGTTGTGGAAGAAATAGTGGTGATAAGCGGTTTTCTGGTGATAGGTGTTGGTGAATAGTCGTCATGCACAATATCAGTTTCATATCCTTACAACACGGGTAACGTTGTATTATGAAAGATGTAGTTGGTTGTTTTTAACGCGATTGATAAAAGAATATACCGAATATTTCGAGGATGATACCCTATCATTTAGGAAAAAATGATCATGATCGATGGATCACCCAAACGATTCCTTTGCCATATTTAGTGCCTGATTGTGTAAATCATTATTTTTATTGTTAAAATAAAATTGATTGCAATACAAAAGAGAATATAACAATGAATTTTTTTTGGAATGTAACGACCTAAGTTTGTTAGGATCAAAATTTTATACTAGGACAACCGTTGCCACGGTGGGAGGGACGAACGAAGAAGAGTATATGATGTGGGTTTTATGTTGTTGTAAAAAGTGATAAGTAGAGTTCGTTCAACTCGGACTTGTGAAGATTCGAGTTTTTAAATTTAATAAAAATATATAAAAAAATATTACAAACGGTGCGAGAGTTACTGGAACTCAGGATTCCACTGAATTCAAAACATAAGGTTCAATTATTAATTCTTTGACAATTTTAGCTCAAGAAAAACATGTACTCTATTTTTGCCAAGGTAGATTCTCAAAACATTGATTGTAAATCCTAAGCATGATGTATCAAAACACCTAAGCTAAGCATACATCATCAAATTAAATGATAACCAATTAATTCAAATCATAATTTCAATTAAAATTAATGCAAAAGTCTTAAAAAGAATTAATAAAATTACCCCAAGTATGATATTCGCCTTCCTCCATCATCCCAGTGTTGGGGTTTAGCTTCTCATATTAGAAATATGCTCAAAAGTTGATTTCATTGATTAAATAAGGTGTTTTTATTAAAAAGGATGAGCTGTAGTTACAGAAAGCTTTTTGCAAGGGAAGCAATGGTCGCTGAAAGTTTAAAGCGATTACGGTTAGAAACGATAACAGCTTCCTGTAGTTGAATATAAGACTGCTTCTGCGACGGTTCCATGTGGGTCGAAGTTCTTCGCGACTGTTCAGTGTGGGTCAATGTTCTTCGTGTTCTTCAGGCCTGGCAGCAGCAGCGGCCTGTAAATCTCTGATTCTCGCCTCCTCAAGCCTTCTCATCCCCCCAAACTATCGACAACCCTTCTATATGACCCAACCAACCTATTTATATCAAAAAGACCGATTAAATCTCTCCAAAATCTTCCGAAATCTCTTTCTTTCTCTTCACGACAAAGTTGCGGCAATTTCTTGTTTTAGAATTTCCACGCGTATCTGAGCTTTCCTTTTGATTCTAAACTCTTCCTTAGATAGATATCAAGCTTTGGGAAGAAAATCTTTCCTTTAATCTCTCTAAAATTTCCTAAAATCGGTCACACACGTGACTTTCCATATTTTGCTGTTGAGATAAAAATCCGTCGATTGAGCCCAGTTTAATCGATTTCAACAACCATGTTAGATTCCTAGACCCATAAGGAGTCTACCCTATGAAAATCAGAGGTTTAATCGACCTCAAACTCCTCCAAATCACTACCACCAAAACTGCATGTTTTCTGTTTTTGGTTTCCCGCCAAAAACAGAATTTGAATGTGAAGGGGAAAGGTCTTATCCAGTGATCGCCCCTTATCCGTTGCTGGAGTCTGCATAACACTCGTCCCTTGGGGTTCATTTTATCAATTTTTCGAGCCAATTTCGCTGCAAAAGCTTATTTCTCCCAAAACACCTACAAAGAGATAAATTACCAAAATAAGTACAAAAATGGGTACTAACAATATACACAATAGAGATGAAAATAGACACATAAATGCGTCTATCAGTATACATTTAATTTTTCTAAAATTGTGCCTAAAATGATAAATACCTCCGAATTTTTCGTAAAAACTCTAAATTTGATATTGTTGTTTGTCCTCGTTGCGTAGATTTTTTTATAACCTTTCCAACGACATAAAATTTGTAAGATTCCAAGGCACGAATTTTTAGATATGTTATATTAAAGTTTGCTTTCCAATTATACCCTTAAAAAATAGGATACATAAGAAGTTATAGTAATTGGATTAAAAGGGAGGGATAATTTTGTCTAGTGAAAAAACGACCACCAAAAGTTTGGTTACACCAAATCCAAACTTTTTTTGTCAATTGATCACTTACAATTTACAAAAAAATGGCCATATAAAGGTCCTCCCTCGCTTCGCTCGGTCGGTCCAACAAGATATTTGCGATTCAAAATAAAAACTACACCCAACGGCTAACGCGAGGTGGGCAGCGGTGGTGGTAAAGAAATAAATATATCAGATGGTTTTGTGGTGGCAACGAAGATCGATGAGTAGTAATAAACTATTTAATTTCGTGTCGCCACAAAATGGGTAACATTATAAGATAGAAGATGTGGTTGATCGTCTTAATTATAAAATAAACTCGGTTAACATTGATAAAAAATATAAAACAACAACAACAAAGTCACATTATACAATTATTAAAAATGAACGACACAAGTCAAAGTCAATATACAAAAATTTACGGCAAGGGTTGTACCATAGCTAGGTATTCCTTTCTGCCGTTTTCTTTGTTCTGTATTATAAAATGAAGCTTCGATAAGTTAGGCAGGATAAAGGTAGTCCTGATTTTTCCCAATTGATAAATCCACGACTGCATTCTATCCCATCCATACACGTTTTAATTGAGAACAAATGCATTGCATATATATTCTCTTCTTCCATCCCGAACTTTAAAATCTAAACGGAGAAAAAAATAACAAACCTACCTTCCTATAAAACCAAACAATTGATTCTCTTACATCCGGTAGGATGCGCGGATTTAAAAACTCTATTTCTCCACTCTAGAGCAAACGAAAATAAGAAGTTAAATTGGGAAGGGGGGCTAGGTTACAGAGAGAGAAAAACTTAAAACTAAGTATATACTTCCACTCGATCTTCTTTTCATGTTCTCTCAATCTTCGTCCACCAAAATGTACATCTCTATATGTACCTATCAAACTATTCTGAGGTAACAATATTTGAGAAAACCCTATCAGTTTACATTGCTTCATGTCTGAAATTTTGAGGTTTCTATCATTCATGAATTTCTTTTATTGTATATTTAACTCAAAGTATATATACATTTTCAAAGACGGCTTAATTAATTACAATAGTCCCATGGTCGAAATTTAGGTGTCTGTATTTTGTTATCCAGGTTATCGTAAGTCGCTGGGGTCTCAATCTTGTTAGAGCATATATAGCTTGGTTGAACCCACCGAGCGTTTGGTATGTCAAGGTTGGTTGTCATATTTTAGTATCAAAACTCATCAAGAGTCGCTTGATTAATTACTAGAGTCAACTTCGTTTAGGTTAGACTAGAAAGTCTAGGAATGTTGAGACTTACAATTATTACTCTTAATATCTGAAGAATGTGAAGAAGTAACGATTACAACGAATATATCATCCTTCCACTTGATGTGATTAATATTGACTTGTACTTGTTTCATTCCTAACGTATCTTTTAAGTCGCTTTTGATTGAAAACATAACATGCGAAGTTATATATTTATGAAACTCTAGTATTAGACTTGGTCACATTAAAATGATCAAAGTGTCAATAAAATATATATGATTATGAAGTATAACGACGCTTATCTTTTGAACTTCTTAAGTGCGACATCAACATAATCTATGTAACTTGTTACTTGATTGCGTGTATGGGAGATAGTTGTGATTTCATCATAGGAAACAATATTTTATAACATTAGTTTAAAGGAAATACAAATACAAACTTTTTTCCTAATCGAAAGGAAATCAATATGTTGGTCCAGTTTCTCATGAAGATCTTTTATATGACCGAATTATACCTATGGTAGGATATGTGGTATGACCGATTCTTAATCTATGTTGAGAGTCAAGATAGAACCAATCCTTACCTATCTTGGTAACCTGGTATAACCGATTCTTAAACTTATGTTGAGAGTCTAGGTAGAAGCAATCCCTACCTATATTTGGAACTTGGTATGACCAATTCATAACCTATGTTTGGAACCATGGTGGAACTGATCCCTACCCATTTCGGGAACTTGGTATGATTGATTTCTTAACTTATGTTTGAAGTCTTGGTGGAACCGATCCCTACCTATGTTGGAGACTTAGTACAACCAAAACTTAACTTATGCTAGCTGTCATGGTAGAACCGGTCCCAAAGGAAAAACTGAATCCCAAGTTCAGATATTACTTTATGGTTTTGGGTGAGTTTGTAATAAGGGTTTGCTAAGATAGGAAAGTTATGGATGTCGACATAATTTAAACATGTGCACAATTCTTATTCATAATTGTTCAAAGATATTCCTTGATACTCTAGGTGATCCCAAACTGAAATATTGAGAATCTTTAAATTAAGATTTTTTATTCTAGTTTTGATTTTCCTGCAATTGAAACATTTCTCTATAAAACGGAATATTAGTAATGTGTTAAACTAATATTAGAAGTTTTTCTATGAGAGATTTCGGAAATATTGTTTGACATTAATTGGAAATATGAAAACTGAGATTAGTACTTTATTGCATATCTTGAGAATCTTTCGGTTTTGGAATTTCCTTATTGTCCAAACAACCTTGGTCTATAAATAGTTGTGCATTTCTTGCAAACTATCCTAAGATCCATGAAAACTTCATTCGTGTTTGAAAAGACGAGGGTACCGAAATATACCTCAATCTAAAACTTTTCCACCTATAAGTCCTTTTCCGAAAGTGATTGTCTATGGACAAAGTCGAGACAATACAACTAATCGGTTCACACTTCGTGTGATCTTCTATGGATACGAGATCGGGACAATACAACAACAAAGTATGTTTACTTGATAATAGGTTCGGACTTAACCAAACTCTAGGGATTGTCTATCAAGTAAAATAGGAATTAACGTTTGTGCAATTTACTTTAAATTATAATAAATACAATTATAATTGCGGAAAATAAAAGTAAATGACATAGCAAGATTTTGTTAACGAGGAAACCGTAAATGCAGAAAAATCCCGGGACCTAGTCCAGAATTAAGCCGCTATACAAAATCAAACCAACTTCGTATAGTTGAGACCAAGCAACTAAACCTATAGTTCACCGAGTTTCCTCAGTATCCCTGCGCCTCCAACTTGCAGTAAGTCACGCACTTGGAACAATTCCTTTGGTTCGTATTCCAACTAGTAAAGGAACAACAAATCTGTTTGGTAACAACTCTTTTCAAACAAAGTGATATGAGTTTGACAAAGGCTCTTCCGTTTAACCAATTAACTCCTTTGTCGAGTCCTTAGATCAATCTCTCAACAACTACCGAAGTAATTGTTAGATTATGCAATCAATACTATTAATCACAAAGAAGTGTATTGATGCCGATTTACTCAACTAATCAATCCAATCTATCACAAGGATAAATCGATTATAGTTGGATCCCTTTCCAGCCGAAACAAGTATTGTGCACACCAAAGATTATGAACCAAAAAAGTCTTTTTGTCTTCAAATCTTCTTTAATCTTCAATCAGCACCTGCACACAATCAACTTGAATCTCTTGTGATCAATCACACATAGAACGAAGTCTGTTAACGTTGGATTATCACAAGACGTCTTTAGATCTACAAACAGTCTAAAGATCCCCGTCGAAACTTCTATCTAGTTTGAGTGAATCTTATATCAGAAGAGAAGATTCTCAAGCATAAACAAACTAGGTGCAATCAAAGTTCAACCACCGTTAGTCAATCAAATCAAATCGAAAAATAAAATAAACTGCAATTATCTAGTGTCCCACCAACGGTACTAATAGAGCTTCTCAATCCCAAAGAAGTCTTTAAACTGAGCGGTCGTAAGAGATTTCGCAAAATTAGGTTACTTTCCTCTCCGAATAGGCGGCTCCACCAGTAACAACACAACTGAGGTAGTTTTGCTGGCTTTGAGGATTAGTTTGCTAGGAATGCAAACTTAAGTATTTATAGACAAGGAAGTTTGGACACCAAGGAATTTCCAAAACCGAATATTCTCAAAGATATGCAATAAACAAAAAATCGATTTTCATAACTCCAGGAAATGCACTGTCCAAATATTGACCGAAATCCCAATAGAAAAATCTATAATCAGTAAATGCACATTACTAATTAAAGATATGCATTTAATTGCTGGAGATTAAATAGCATATAAAAACTAAGAAACCTTAATTAAAAGATTCTCAATTTATTTTGATCCTGGGATTCTCCTTTAGCTATTAAGGAATATCTTTGAACAATTAATGATAAGAGTTACTGCACATGTTCAAAGTATGTCGACATCTTACCTTTGCAAGTCCTTTTTCATACTTACAATCTTGGAACTGATTTGCCACACTTCCAAACAAGTTTAGAATTGGTTCGTATGAATTCCAAGAATTATGTGATTGATTATCCTATCAAATCACCAATCATGGGTTTCACGGTTCTACCAAAACAAGTTCGGTTCTACCTCCATGTAAGTACTGTGCATAGTCACACCAGTTACCAAAATTCAGTTGACTAGGTACTAGGATCGGTTCCCCCATCTATTAAAAATGTGTTGCACCTCTTACAGGGATCGATTCCCATCTTATAAATTTATTGCACCTCTTACTAGGATCGGTTCCCCAATTGCTAGATAAAAGTTTCTATTTACAAGGCATCGATCATACCATCTTGAGTGATTACTTAAGATCGGTTTCACTAATAAAAGTCATACCAATACATAAGTCAGGCCTTGTGAATAGTTTTACCAAGATACATAAACATGTTTATAAGTGGTTATACTAAACACACATATTGGTAATTCAAAATAGATTTGCAATGAACAATAATACCAATAAGCCTAGAGATTTCCCTTTCGATTCACAAAACGAGTTTATGAACTTACTTCCTTTAAACGAATGTAAAACATTGTTTCCTAGGATGAAATCTTCACTCATACCCATACATAATCACAATAGCATTCATACGATTATGTCGATGTCTTATATACAAAGTTTAATGGTTAAGCAATAAACTTCGTATTGTATTCCTTAATACTATGTCTAACTAGAGTATCATACATAGCTTCGCAGTTATGTTTTCAATATGCACGACTTGAAAGATACGTTAGGGAATGAAACAGTTCAAGTCAAATATTACTAACCTCAAGAGGAAGGATGATGTTGTCGTTGTAGCTCCATACTTCTTCACATTCTTAAAGTTTTCATGTAATACTTGTAAGTCTCATATCCTAATACTTTCAAGCTAACCTATACGAAGTTGACTCTAGTATATAATCAAGCGACTCTTTAAATGAGTTTTGATTCACTAAAATATGACAACCAAACTTGACATACCAACGCTTGGTGGGTTCAACCAAGCTATGCTCTAACAATGTTGTTACTGGTGGAGCCGTCTATCCGGAGAGGAAAGTACCCTAATTAGGGGAAATCTCTTACCACCGCTCGTTTAAAGACTTCCGTGGGATCAAGAAACTCTACGAGTACCGTCGGTGGGAAACTAGATAATTGCATTATTATTTTAGTTTCCGATTATTGATTTTGATTGACTAATGGTTGATGAAACTTTGAATGCACCTAGTTTGATTATTCTCCAGAGTCTTATCTTTTGATATAAGGGTCATTCAAACTATATCAAAGTATCGACGGGATCTTTAGAACTATTGTTAGATCTAAAGACAAATTGTGACAATCCATTGTTAACAGACTGCGTTATGTGCGTGATTGATTACAAGAGGATTCAATTTGTGGTGTGAAGGTACATAAGAAGGAAACTTAATGTTTGAAGACAACAATATTTTTCTTATTGTTTTTTCGTATCTCGTGAATTGTGCACACATCTTGATCGGCTGGGATACGACTTAGATTAGATTTATCTTTGATAGATTTGATCATAAATGCGTATTGATCGGCAACTATCCTTTGGTGGTATTCTTAAATATCTAAATCTGATAGTTGTGAATATGAATCTAACTTACTGATTCAGATTGATCTTACTCGACAAAGGAGTTTATTAGATCAAACATAAGAGCCTTTATCGTACTCGACAAAGGAGTTTATTAGTTTACTCTTTTACCAAAGATCGAATAGAGTGGTTACCAAAAAGATTTGTTCCTTTAATGTTTGGAAAACAATCAAAAAGAGTTGAGTGCTTAAGACTTTACTTCGGTAAAGCAACTCAAGATAGTGATTTCTATCGTGGGATTCACGTGTGTGACCAGTAGGTCAAAAACGTAGGGATACTGAGGGAACTAAGTAACCAGGGGTAGTTTACTTGGTCTTAACTATACAGAGTTGGCTTTTGTTCTTTTTATAGTGTCTTAATTCTGAGAGTATTCAAAACTGCACTTAGTCCCGGGTTTTTCTACATTTGCGGTTTCCTCGTTAACAAAATTTTGTTTGTGTTATTTACTTTAATTCTGCATTATAATTGTTTAGTTATATATAATAAAGTAAATACGCTTGTACGTTAATCCATATTTCTTCACATTGATCCTATAGTCAATCGGTTTAACTACCATAGCTATTGTCAAGTAAATATCTTGTTGTCGTATTGTCTCGACTTTGTCCATAGATGATCACCCAAGATATCAGACTTATAGGTTGAAACGAAACGATTGTGGTGTATTTGGGTACACTCGTAATTTCAAATCTATTCAGATTTTTTTGGTCTAGAAACGTCAGACTTTCTCAAGTACTAATTTTTCCTTTCTATTTAATAGACACACTTAGAGAGAGACTTAAAAGATTATTCATATTACACATTAATATTTATAAAATGATCATATATAGAATAAGTTGAGTTAATTTTACGAAATTATATAAATGAGTTAGAATTCGTTCCTGTTAAATACTATTGATTCAAGCGTCAGAATGCCCAGTTTTTGGGGCTTCAGTTTCAAAGTTTAGGAGGATTTGACTAGAGATCCACTATTTTCTATAAATAATCTATCATAATTACAGTGTTATTATGGCACACATTAAACCCTAGCACAATACTCTAACCTCGATAAAATAATGTTTGATAAATGAATAATCTCGCCAAATGAATAATTTTCTTCGCCCCGACTTGGGGAAAGGGGATAAATGAATAACCTCGATAAATGCATTAATGAATAAAAAAAAATTGGATCCTTGAAGGCCCTAATAAATATATAAACGAATAATCACTAAACTTCATACAAAAAATATATATAAACAATCCAAAATACTAACAACAACATTCTTATAAAGATGATTGTTTTTCCCTTCCACCTAAATTAAAATGCATCCGATCCTTAATTTTTTGTAATGCATGTATAACTTCTGGAATATTTTGCTCGTATTGTACCACGTCATTTTTACGATGCTGTTTGAAATGCCATTTTTATGACATATCTTGTACGACGCTGTTATCATTTAGTTCGGGATCATTCTCATAATTTATTAATGACTCGATAATTTCTTCGTCCGTAAGCGATTCTGTAACTGCATCATTCTCATTGGAATAGTCAAAAAATGTTCGACATCACTTACATTTCTATAGGATAAGTTAGAAATGACATCAGTTAATTCTTAAATATCTTCTTTTAATAGAAAACTTTTAGCCTAATAATATCAGATTTATATGTATAAAAAGCTAAAAATACTCTCTAAATGAATAAACATTCTTTTATCGATTATTGATAAATAAATAACCTCGCTAAATGAATATTATTTTTTGGTTCCAAGGGTATTCATTTATCGAAGTTAGACTACATAACCATAAACAGTAGCTGGTCAGTATTTTAGGACATATGAACATAGAATACAGGATACTTAAAAAAAAAACGGGGGTATAATTTTCCTGGCGATATTGGGGTATACCCAAATTAATTGGGGTATACCCAGATTTAAATGGACCTAGTGCCCTTGCTAAGGGGTGGTCAAAAGTGTTGATTTTACTTTAATACCCTTGAAGTAATTAACCTAAAAACTAAAGCCTAAAATTAAAAACTAAAACACTCTTAATCTTATCAAATCTCTCTTCCCAAATCTCTCTGCTCTTCCCCTTCATCTTCTACCATTTCTTCCATCAACCGAAAATCTCAATTTTGATTTTCCACAAAAATGGTTGATTCTAAACGATCAAGTAGCAATAGATATTCAACATGTCATATCAAAAGATCCAAATCATAGGAAAAATGTAAGGGAAAAGTTGGAACCAGTGAAATCAGTAAACCCGAAAATGCAATCCCTCAAGATGCTAAAAAAAGAACCCTCCACCGACGAAGAGAAGACTGTAAGTGATGTCTAAACTCAAACCCATTATTGTGTTGTGTGTTTTGATTGTTATATTAGATTAGAAATCGAAAATGATGATTTTCGGGGTCTTTAGTCGGCAGAGTTTTTTGAAAATAAGATGTCGACCTTAGGATGTAAGTGTTAGTCGGCAGGGTCGTAACATGAATATAATGCCGGCTTTTCATAATTGCCATGGCGACTGTGAAGCATTAACCAGGGATGGCAGGGTAATCAATAACCAACCTTGCCGACTTTTCTCTAGTCGTCATCTTCGTAGACTTGTACCGTCACGACTTTATGTCACAAAAATTTGATTTTCCTGAGTTCAATTTTTTTTATAGTCTGCATCTTATATGAATAGGACCCTGCCGACTATGTATTAGTTGGCGTTGTAGATGAATACAACCATGCCGTCTAAGTATTAGTCGGCATTGTTTAGATTATCGACCATGCCGACTAGGTGACCAGAACCATGTTTCAATGTGTAAAATTTTCATATCTTTTATTTGTGTATTGTTTAGGTTCCCAGAGAAAAACATAGAAGGTATCCCTCGTCTTAACAATGCAGTAGAGCTATTAGAATGGATTGACAAGATTTATCCTTCTTTAGAACATCCTAGTGATGAAACTAAAGAGAATCGCCCTGTAAGAAAGTTACTTCTGATGTGTAAGAAAGATCCTGAAGAATTTCTAAGGTTTATGAACAGTCCTAGCAATCCCCTGAAGAAAGTTACTTCTGATGTGCGAAAGTATCAAGGCCCCTAGCACTGTGAGCTTGAGGTTGATCCGTCATCGGTACCAGTGCAATCTACAAAACATCACAAGTTAGTTGATATGTACTACAATAGTCGGCAGGGTCGATATATAAAACAACAACGACCAAAGCACAGCCGGCAAGGTCGAAGAATACAACAGTGCCGACCAAACTATAGTCGGCAGGGTCGACGTATCCAAAACAATGCCGGCTTAAGCATGTTTCAAATCACGTCTCCTGAGCTGCAAAAGTCTTATAGTCGGCAGGTTTCTTATTTATGACCTTACCGACTAGAATACTGCTCATGAAAAGTCGTGACATTTGGTAATAAAAACAACGCCGATGCTTACAGTCGGCACGGTCGAGAATCGTCAACCTTGCCGATACTGGGCAGCAAAAGTGGGGAAAAAAAGATCATTTGCATGGTAAAATCACAATCTTCACCATGTAATAAGTTGTGTACCTGATTATTTGCATCTCCCTTTTCTACTTCTGGGTCATTGGATTCTACGTTTGGCTCAAGACATTCATCACTTCCATATCCATCTTGAGTTTGAGGAAAATAAAAGTGAGGATCATGCATATAATCCATTTGATCATGATTTGGTAGATCATCATACAAGTACTCATCTGTAGGTGGAAAATTCCCCTAACTCCTCCCCCCCCCCTCCCCATCAAAAAAAAAAAAAAACTTCCTTTACTACTTTCACTCTCTTTCTTACTCTCAATTATTTCCAAATCCACTCGTATAAATCAACTAACTAATCTAATCATATCAATTAAATTAGTGTTAATCATTGCAGGGGGCAATTTAGCCATTTAAAAAATACAAGGTTAAAGGGTGTCCTGTTTTACTTCAAAATGACCCAGGTTTTGTCTCATTAGGTATACCCCAACTAATCTGGGTATACCCCAATCTCGCCAGGATAATTTTAAAGGAAAAAAAAAATGGAGAAAGCACAAGAAAATATTGCACAGTCAGTGCAACCTAGCAAAATCCATCCTCAGAATCTCAATTACGTATAAGTCAAAGCACAGTCAGTGCAACCTAGCAAAGCAGTTAATAGATCTCAGTGAAGATTTGATCAGAGTATATCGCCCTTTGCCCTTCAAACAAAAAAATGATCATGAGTTTGAAGAAGATTACCGTTGTTGTGTTTCACCTAAATTTAAAGCCATATTAAAGACTCTTGAAATACTGCAGACACCTTTCAACTTCCATAGCCCCTCTGATCAAAAAAAAAAAAAAAATGAAAAAACTTCCATAGCCCGTGCTTGTGGTAGTTATATAGTTGTACGCGTTAGAGTACCACTGTAAGCCTCACTACACCAAAAGCAGGATTTTATCACATTGTAACCTGTCATAGTTTATTTTTCAGTCACTGATACACCTGTAATAAATCTTATAACGATTATAACTGTTAATAGATTTTGTATTTGTGATAATGATTATGAATAAAAAAAATTTATTAGTAACAATAATATTTGTTGACAATTATTTAGACCATCACAATTATAATCTAAAGTGATGTTTCCACGCAAAAATTTCACCACATCTAAAACAACCCCAAATTAATAACTCTTAGAATTTTCTTGTCACTACTTTCGCAACATTTATACCAAATAACAATTTGTTTAATTTCTAAAATCAATATTTATTTTTTTAATTTTCTCAATATTAGAAAACAGGATCAAGACCAAGTCAAAAAGTGACCTTGTAGGAAATTTGACTTGGAAAAATACCAACTTTTTCCCTCGATTTTGTCGACAAAACCACAACAGAAATATCTGTTTCTTTTGAAGACTGTGAAAATGACCAGACTACCCTTATCGGAATAAGTGCAATAAATATTACGAAAACTATGAAAATGACAGATTACCCTTACCGGAAATAAGTGCAGTGAAAATATTCTGGAGACTGTAAAAATGACCAGACTACCCTTATCGGAAATAAGTAAAGTAATTTTAAAGACTGTCAAAATGACCACATTACCCTTACTAGAAATTTGTGCAATATATATTATGGAGACTGTGAAAATGACCAGACTACCCTTATCGGAAATATGTAAAGTAAATATTACATACTGTGAAAATGACCATAGTACCCTTACTAGAAATTAGTGCAATAAATATTATGGAGACTGCCCTTATCGGAAATATGTAAATTAAATAATACAGGATGTGAAATGACCATACTACCCTTAATAGAAATTAGTGCAATAAATTTTATGGAGACTGTGAAAATGACCCGACTACCCTAATTGGAAATAAGTAAAGTAAATATTACAGACTGTGAAAATGACCATATTACCCTTAATGGAAATAAGTGCAATAAATATTATGGAGACTATGAAAATGACCAGACTACCCTTATCGGAAATAAGTAAAGTAAATACTACAGACTGTGAAAATGACCATATTACCCTTACAGGAAATAAGTGCAGTAAATATTATTGAAACTGTGAAAATGACCCGACTACCCTTATTGGAAATAAGTAAAGTAAATATTACAGATTGTGAAAATGACCATATTACCCTTAATGTAAATAAATGTAATAAATATTATGGAGACTATGAAAATGACCAGACTACCCTTATCGGAAATAAGTAAAGTAAATATTATAGACTGTGAAAATGACCATATTACCCTTACTAGAATAAGTGTAATAAATATTATGGAGAATTTGAAATGACCAGACTACCCTTATCGGAAATAGGTAAAGTAAATATTAGAGACTGTGAAAATGACCATATTACCCTTACTGAAAATTAGTGCAATAAATATTATGAAGACTGTAAAAATGACCAGACTACCCTTATCGGAACTAGGTAAAGTAAATATTACAGAATGTGAAAATGACTATATTACCCTTAATGGAAATAAATGCAATAAATATTATGGAGACTGTGTGTAATGACCCGTCCCTCCACCGATACTGTCCCCACTTAGCCACTGCGGTTATCCGGCAGTATGGGTTTTTTAACGGGCATCACTGCGGTTATCCAGCAGCAGCT
Organism: Papaver atlanticum; assembly: GCA_023531105.1. Lineage (NCBI taxonomy): Eukaryota > Viridiplantae > Streptophyta > Magnoliopsida > Ranunculales > Papaveraceae > Papaver > Papaver atlanticum. The sequence continues at coordinate 143,704 of JAJJMB010003771.1, read as the reverse complement.
TCCCGAGAGGTCACCCATCCTGTGGCTACTCCCGGCCGAGCACGCTTAACTGAGAAGTTTCTCCACATAACTCAGTCAAGTGAACCCATCAGGCCTCGGTGTTAGAAAAAGACAAATCATTACTTATATTCCATTCAGCCAACTACTGCCGAATATCAGGGTATTACAATACAACCATCTTAAATTGGAACCGTCCTCGGCTCCAGAATATACTCGCAAGCCCAGATCTCCTATGTTCCCTGCCCCTCAAGAAAAGCGCCTGGACCAACCCCGTCCAACGTACCTTCCCACCCTCGGCAGGTGACCCGTCATCGGCTCTGATACCATTTGTAATGACCCGTCCCTCCACCAATACTGTCCCCACTTAGCCACTGTGGTTATCCGGCAGTGTGGGGTTTTCAACGGGCATCGCTATGGTTATCCAGCAACAGCTTCCCGAGAGGTCACCCATCCTGTGGCTACTCCCGGCCGAGCACGCTTAACTGAGAAGTTTTTCCACACAACTTAGTCAAGTGAACCCATCAGGCCTCGGTGTTAGGAAAGGACAAATCATTACTTATATTCCATTCGGCCAACCACTGCCGAATATCGGGGTATTACACTGTGAAAATGACCAGACTAGCCTTATAGGAAATAGGTAAAGTAAATATTACTGACACTGAAAATAATCATATTACCCTTACTGGAAATTAGTGATATAAATATTATTGAGACTGTGAAAATGACCCGACTACACTTATTGGAAATAAGTAAAGTAAATATTACAGGATGTGAAAATGACCATATTACCCTTAATGGAAATAAATGTAATAAATATTATGGAGACTATGAAAATGATCAAACTACCCTTATCGGAAATAAGTAAAGTACATATTACAGACTGTGAAAATAACCATATTACCCTTACTAGAAATAAGTGTAATAAATATTATAGAGACTCTGAAATGACAAGACTACCCTTATCGGAAATAGGTAAAGTAAATATTAGAGACTGTGAAAATGACCATATTACCCTTACTGGAAATTAGTGCAATAAATATTATGAAGACTGTGAAAATGACCAGACTACCCTTATCGGAACTAGGTAAAGTAAATATTACAGAATGTGAAAATGACTATATTACCCTTAATGGAAATAAGTGCAATAAATATTATAGAGACTGTAAAAATGAACAGGCTATCCTTATCGGAAATAAGTAAAGTAAATATTACAGACTGTGAAAATGACCATATTACCCTTACTGGAAATAAGTGTAATAAATATTATGGAGACTGTGAAAATTACCAGACTACCCTTATCGGAAATAGGTAAAGTAAATATTAGAGACTGTGAAAATGACAATATTACCCTTACTGGAAATTAGTGCATTAAATATTATGGAGACTGTGAAAATGACCAGACCACCCTTATCGGAAGTATGGAAAGTAAATATTACAGGATGTGAAAATGACCATATTACCCTTAATGGTAGTCTGGTCAAGTTGCACCCACTAGCGTTAGTATGTCAAGTTAGTTGTCAAATTTAGTTGCCAAAACGCATTCTTGATTTAGTATACTGAAGATTAGTTTCGGACTAGATTAGGTCTAAGAAGTAGAATCGAAGCTATCCTTGAAGGATGGAGACTGAAGACTACAAGAAGACATCAACAAGTACTTCATTAACAAATGTATGTATCAGAAGACCATATTTATTACCTTTATTTCTAGTAAGTGTAATATGGTCATTTTCACAGTTTGTAATATTTACTTTATTTATTTCCGATAAGGATTGTCCGTTCATTTTCACAGTTTCCATAATATTTATTGCACTTATTTCCAGTAAGAGTACTATGGTCATTTTCATAGTTTGTTATATTTACTTTACTTATTTTTGATAAGGGTAGTCTGGTCATTTTCACAGTCTTCATAATATTGTTTGCACTAATTTCCTTTAAGGGTAATACGGTCATTTCATAGTCTGTAAAATTTACTTTACTTATTTCCGGTAAGTGTAGTCCGGTCATTTTCACAGTCTCCATAATATTTTTTGTTCAAATTTCTAGTAAGGGTAATATGGTCATTTTTACAGTTTGTAATAATTACTTTACTTATGTCCGATAAGGGTATTCGGGTCATTTTCACAGTCTCCATAATATTTATTGCACTAATTTCCATGAAGGGTAATATGGTCGTTTTAACAGTCTTCATAATATTATTTGCAGTAATTTCCATTAAGGGTAATATGGTCATTTTCACTGTCTGTAATATTTACTTTACTAATTTCAGATAAGGGTATTTTGGTAATTTTCACAGTCTCCATAATATTTATTACCTTTATTTCTAGTAAGGGTAATATGGTCATTTTCACAGTTTGTAATATTTACTTTATTTATTTCCGATAAGGATTGTCTGGTCATTTTCACAGTTTCCATAATATTTATTACACTTATTTCCAGTAAGGGTACTACGGTCATTTTCATAGTTTGTTATATTTACTTTACTTATTTCTGATAAGGTTAGTTTGGTCATTTTCACAGTCTTCATAATATTGTTTGCACTAATTTCCATTAAGGGTAATATTGTCATTTTCACAGTCTCTAATATTTACTTTACCTATTTCCGATAAGGGTAGTCTGGTCATTTTCACAGTCTCCATAATATTTATTACACTTATTTCTAGTTAGGGTAATATGGTCATTTTCATAGTTTGTTATATTTACTTAACTTATTTCTGATAAGGTTAGTTTTGTCATTTTCACAGTCTTCATAATATTGTTTGCACTAATTTTCATTAAAGGTAATATTGTCATTTTCACAGTCTCTAATATTTACTTTACTTATTTCCGGTGAGGGTAGTCTGGTCATTTTTGAACCTGTGATGTTCAATTCTGATATATTTCGTCTTCAGTTCATCCGAACGAGAAACTCAGGTCTAACTCTAGTAATCTTTGAACCTGTGATGTTCAATTCTGATATATTTCGTCTGCAGTTCATCCGAACGAGAAACTCAGGTCTAACTCTAGTAATCTTTGAACCTGTGATATTCAATTCTGATATATTTCGTCTGCAGTTCATCCGAACGAGAAACTCTGGTTTAATTCTAGTAATCTTTGAACCTGTGATATTCAATTTTGATATATTTCGTCTCCAGTTCATCCGAACAAGAAACTCAGGTCTAACTCTAGTAATCTTTGAACCTGTGATATTCAATTCTGATATATTTCGTCTCTAGTTCATCCGAACGAGAAACTCTGGTCTAACTTTAGTAATCTTTGAACCTGTGATGTTCAATTATAATATATTTCGTCTTTAGTTCATCCGAACGAGAAACTCAGGTCTAAATCTAAACATGCCGGGCTAGGGTTGGAGAAATGCTGGTTTGTGTGAAAACGGGTTAGCCCGGCCCGGCCCGACCCGTAAAACCGCGGGTACAACCCGTAATCCGTGCCCGGCTTGGCTGGGTACAATATTAAGTTATGCTTAATTTCCACCGTCAGATTATATAGGATTAATCACATTCGTTCGTTTAGGATATAAAATCAAAAAACCCTAGAGAAGATTTCATTTCTTCCTCCGTGTCTCTTTCTTCTCCACTGTCTCTTCCTTTTCACTGCACCTCCTCACCACCTCCATCTTTATTTCACCTGGTGTTGCTAGTGCTCCCTAGAGGTTGAAGATAATTAGATCGAGTTTCTGAAGTTGAGAGTTATTTAAAGTTTGATTTTGAAATCAGTTGAAGGTGGATCTGTGAGATAGAGATGCAATCGAGATGGTAATAAAGTGAATCTGAGAAGAAAGTAAGGTTCACTATTAGGGGTTTGAATTGTGGAATTACAGGGTTTTGATTACTAACTGAATTTCTGTTGAATCGGCAGAGAAGGGAAATAAAGGAGGGTTGTTGCTGCTACAGCCTACAGAATCACTTTCTATAGAATCAAGACCTTAAATCTCTTCTTCAACCTCTTACTAATGTTCTCCCTAGAGGTCAAAAACTCATCTTCAAAGGTACCCCCTTCTTTCCCCTCTCTTTTCCTCTGCAAGTTTAAATAACTGTATCTAATAATAAATTCATTCATGGGTTTTTGAACAGGGAAAGTTTTGGAGGACACAATGAAATTGAAATCACAAATGGATCTAAGCGATCTAAACTTATGCATGGCTTCTCAGGGTTTTTACATCAAGGGGTAAGTAAATTCGAAAAAGATCGTATTTCTGTCATTATAATTGATTTTCAGAGAGACCCAATTTATAATTTTTGCATTTTTTTGTTACTGGATGGACCAATTACGAAACAAGTAGGTAATGCTAAAGGATTAATGGATACTAAGGTTGAGGCAGCAAGTTTTGTTGAAATAGGGTAATGGTTTGGCCGTTTTAAGATTGTTGTGAAGGTTTTATAGGAATCTGAGGAAGAGGAGTATGGATTTGTTGAATAATGGATAGTTGTGTAGTAGTAATTTTGTTTTTGGGTTGGCTGAATCATTAATGTTGGACTTAAACAACTACGGGTCTTAACTCATAAATTTTGTGTTTTTTGATCTTGATTTATGTTTTAGTAACCAATTACGTGTCTTCTAAGTAATAGTTGCAAAATAATAGTAACACTTATGTCCGTTACTGCAGTCGTAACAAGAAGATGACACGTGTCTCTTGGCGAATTGTTGTAGTTATGGTGTAACAGTTAAAACCGTTGGATTATATGTGGCAATTAAAACACGTGTCGCAATCTAAAAATTAGGTCATTTGTTGCTATTAATTATTGTAACGCTTATTATATGTGACTTTAATTAATAATTGTCACACAAAAAAGCATTGCAAAAAATTACAACAATATTAATCACAGCGTTTCTGCAACGGCGTATATGTGTTACAAATTTAATCAGTAACAGATATGCCCTGTGACAAAAACCTGGATTTGGTGTAGTGAAGGCACCTCCCCCTTCATGAATTGATGAATTACTGTCTTAGAATCATATCTAATTATAAGTTTTGTAATTTTTAGCTCCACTACCCATTCCAAAGCACATATGACAACATACACTTCTGCAGTAAAGTTAGTAGCAATCCCAATTCCTCCAGCCATTGTACCCAGATTTGACATATATTGTCTCTAATAACAATTCCAAATACTGAACTGCCAGGATTGCCAAAAGATGCTCCATCACAGTAAAATAATGCGTAACCAAGATCAGGAGGAGCCCAAAAACATTCTTTAATTCTACTAAACTTGATATTTCTGATGCCCAGGTTGAAGTATGAAATTACCTGAGAGTCATAGGCTTGATCCCATCTATTACCTGTCATTCTGTAGCCTCCTTCAAGCACCATCTTTCTTATTTTGGTTTTAAAGCTGTTACAGTTTGATATGCCACCTTCAAAGAAAATTTTATTTCTCTGAAACCACAGTTCCTTCATGATAGCACATGCAGCTGTCATCCAAATTTCTTTAATTAGTGGACTTTTGTGTTTAGCTGCCTTGCATATATCTTCAAAAGATTCAGGTTTCTGGAACTGAAAGATGGAGCAAATCCAATTCCATATCTCAATACTGAATGTGCACTTCCATAAGGTATGATACATGTTATCTTGTTCTTTTAAACAAGCACAACACCTTGAAACCATATCATAACCCTTGGTTCTCATAACCTCATCACCAACAAAGATATTATGCTGTAGTTTACAAACACTACTAGCTATACTAGGATGCAAGAAAGGTTTCCAGATAAAAGATAGCCATGTCAATTTAAGTTCTCTTAATCTCAATTTATCAACAGCTGCAGAAACTGAAAATTGACCATATATGTTACCTCCCCGAATCGTTTGATCTTCTTCTCCACTAATTTCAGGTAAGAGAGAGCTAGATAATAATGGTTGAAGTTCAGCTGGAATACACCAATTCTTGCCATTTAATAGATTCTCCACCTTCATGTTTATATTATTCTTGACAAAATCAGTGATCCCAATAACATTTATCAGGGAACGTTCGTATTGATTATTTCAATAACTTGAAAATCGCTTTGATGCTAATAGTTAGTGAAAACCACTATTGTCATCCTCTAAGAATGTTTCAATGATTGAAATAGAGTTTAGAACACTTAACCATAATTGGATTATAAACATAGTATGCGTACTTGCATATATGTTGATCCAAGACTGGTATAGTATGCATACCCGTATGCGTACTGGGAAGGTAAGGTAAAGTCCGGGAGTCTTGGTATGCGTACCCGTACGCGTACTTGCGAACTCAGTTGAAGTACGGGAACTCAACTGTTATTTTGGATGTGTGATAGTATGCGTACCCTTTTGCACACTGTCGGACACAGTCCAAGTCCGGATACTTAAGTATGCGTACCCGTTTGCATACTTGAGTGGGTTAAGTTCTAGAATCGGTTTGTTCATGAACTAATACAATTATATATTAAGGAATGCAATCTTTTGCAAATCGTGGCTATAATGTTCATGACTTGATTCGAGTATCAAAGTCGATTTTGCTTCAATTGTGTCTTGTATACTTCAATGAGAATATAAACAATTGAACAACTCTATAACTAGTTTCATTTGAGTTATTTGAACTAGTTGTTGATAAGATGAATATGGTTGATAAGAAAGTATTCATATGTTGTTTGAGCCAACAAGGTGTATACGTTTAGGTACGGTTACCCATATCTAAATGAAGGTACATTTAATTTGTGTGTAACAAGCTAAGACCATCTAACGGCGGGGAGATATTTCTTTGGTTTCAAGCAAACTTAGCTTGGCTCTTAGATCAGGTTTCATCTGACGGTGAATATTGATTGCTTTGTTTTAAAGCTATCAAACTCTAGCAAATGGGAAAATTAATCCCAACACCTCTTGTGTGATACTAGTTGCGACTAGAGTCGATTCTCCTTTAACCTTAGGTTTTTCACGAAACCCTGTAGGTTAACGACTTGAAGACTTCATTGGGATTGTGAAGCCAAACCCAACTATTTTCTCTGTAGTTGCGTGTTATGATCTTGCTGTTTTTTATCGTGATTGAGTATTATATTATCTAAGATTTGATCCAGATTTAATCTCCGATAGGCAAGATAAAAAGTAGTCACAAACATCTTCGTCTCATCGTTTGTGATTCCACAATATCTTGTTTCGCTACCATACGATTAAGATTATTGTGAGGTGATTGATATTTCTAGGCTTTTCTTCGGGAATATAAGTCCGGTATATCAATTGGTTCCTGTTCACCTTGATTTATCAAAAGACGGAACAAAACTCATAGGTTTATCTGTGGGAGACAGATTTATCTATACAATAGACTTTTCTATGTGAGACAGATTAGTTTATCAAGTCTTCAACTTTGGGTCGTAGCAACTCTTAGTTGTGGGTGAGATCAGCTAAGGGAATCAAGTGCGCAGAATCCGGCGTGGTACTAGAGGCGTAAGGAACGCGACTGTACCTTGATCAGTGTGAGATAGTTATGGCTCAACTACATTCCAGTCCGAAGTTAACTTTGAGTAGGCTAGTATCTTTAGCGGCTTAATACAGTGTGGTGTTCAAATCTGGACTAGGTCCCGGGTTTTTTATGCATTTGCGGTTTCCTCGTTAACAAAACTTTTGGTGTCTGTGTTTTTTCTTTTCCATATTATATTTTGTTATATAATAGAAATATCATAGGTTGTGCGTTAAGTTCAATAAGTTCTTGAATCCGGCCTTTGGGTTGTTGATTGAATTGATTGACACTTGGATATTGGTTTGTGATACCATCCAAGTTATTTCTCTTATTCAATCGGGCTCGAAAATTCCTATTTGTTTAATTGCTGATTGAATTTAGAAATTGAGATATAACTCTTTGGAGTTTGTCTGACTGCCTAGTTAATTCTCTTGAAAATATATTGGAGTTTGTCCATACAGATTGCTAAGAGAAATATTGGGTGTGGTTGTTGTACCCCAGCTTTTTCAATTGGTATCAGAGCAGGCCAACACGTTCAAGACCTTACAAGTCTGTGTTTGTAGCGATCTGACTCTATGGACAGAAGTGCCATCTCTATAAACGTACCGCCAGTCTTCGATGGCTCGAATTACTTGTGGTGGAAAATTGCTATGCGTGCATTTCTTCAAGCGCGTGATTTTCAATCATGGGTCTTCGTTGTTAATGGCTATAGTCCTCCGGTTGTTACAATAGGCACTGTAACGGTTCCAAAGGATATTGGTGATTATGATGCTGTCAAGATTCTTGCTGCAAAGCAAAATTCTGACGGATTGAATGCAATAATCCATTCCATTAACCCAGATCTTAAACACCATGTGACTACGTGCACTCGGTCTAAAGATGCTTGGGATATCTTGGAAACCGTATTTGAAGGGAATACCTGTGAAAAGGAAGTTAGATTTTAAAACCTAAATTCTAACTGGGAAAACCTTCGTATGGCATATGAAGATTCATTTGATGAGTTTAATCACAAAGTGTCTGAAATTGTTAATGCATCTTTTGCGTTGGATAAGACTATTCCTGAAAAGGACATTGTGATGAAAATTCTCAGATCATTGCCATCTAGATATGATTCTAAGAAACATGCCATCGTTGAAGGAAATAACCTTGATGTGCTTTCCATAAATACTCTAGTTGGGAAGTTAAAGATCTTTGATCATGAGCATGTATCCAAGTCTTGAAAGGATATTGCTTTCAAAGCACAAAAGAACACTAAATTACTTGATAAAAGTAAAAGTGTTGGCATCTCTGAAGATGGTATTTCTAAGACTGATTCATCAGATGAAGATCTTGACAAGTCATTCTCTTTGATCACTAGACAGTTTAGAGATCTTCTTTTGAAGAGAAGTAAACGGTTCACTAGAGATAAACCTAAGTCATCAGTTAAACCTCATAATTGTGTTCCTCCCAAAAACAGGGATACTGACGATACTGATGACGAGGATATGCCACAGTGCTTCAAGTGTAAAGGCTTTGGTCATTTTGCAAATGAGTGTCCAAATCGTAGAAAATACACTGGAAACAAAGGTCTTGATGAAATGTCTGATCATTATGATTCTAATGAAGACGAAAAATCAGGTGTTTCACTCCTCAGTGAAAATATTGATTTTGATAATTGTAGCAATACGTATATCAATATCGATATTCTTCCGAGAGAAACTTCAACCACCTTGGAGGATAAAATGGACTTCGATTTGTCTACTGGAAATTCTGTTTCTAATCTTTCAGGTTCTACCATTTGTCTAGCAGCCTGCACAGCCATGATGTCTGAACCATCCTCCACATTGACATGTTCTTATTGTACTCTCAGGGGTCATGAACTCTCCAAATGTTTCAAGTACAAACATAAGATAAATATGTCATCAAACTTCAGCGAAGAGAAAATCGATTAGAAAACAAGATCAAACTTGTTCAAAAATCGTCTGAGGTGTGTAATCTCATCTCTTCCCTGAAGAAGTTAATTAAACCACCAGAGAAAAGAATTTGGTCTAAACAGTCTGTGAAACAGGGTTCTAATAATTCCATTCAAGAAAGTTATGGTGGACAGATTGTTGTTCACCCAGCAGAACTTAAATGTGTTGGTTGTGTATCTTGTCTCATGTGCCAGGTTCAAAAAGAGACAAGAGTTTGCACATTTCAGGCTTTAGGAAAAGAGAAAAATATTTTCTTGTTTCTTCTTTTTGGTCTTGTTTCCACCTTTTTGGAATTCTTCCATTTTTTCATATTAAATTGATATTGGAAGGACTTTACTCTGTTTGAGCAATAAAAGAGGTTCTGCCTTCTTTAGGGTTGTGAGTTGTGCGTACATGAATCCTTTAAGTGTATAAAGGTTCCGTAACCCTACATTCCTTTTTCCTTCTCTGAAAACTCTTTTTATCACAGGATTGCTTGTTGAGTCTGATTTGTGAATTCCTCTCACAATCTCATACTGGTATGAAGAATCCAAGCATTATGTCTTCTGATGGAAAAGATGTTAATATGATTGTTAAGCCATCGATCATGAAGGAAAAAGATAAATTTCTTGTACCTTCAACTTTGAAAAGAAAAAGGTGGAATGTGAGGAAACCAAGGGCTGTTCCTTCTAATCTACAGAAGTTTTCTGGGGTTCTTGAAGAGTTGAAGGAAACAAGAAAGGAGATTCAAAAAATAAAGGCTATTGTTTTCAGAACTCTCGAAACTCAGAAAGCCCTGGTTCGACATTAGTTTAGAAGGTTTGTTGGAATTGACTCCTTTCTTCATGAACCTTATGTTCCAATGGCTATTGACGACAAGGAGTTCGGGGACGATAAAGAATTTTTTAGAGGCCTTAATGTCTAGGAAACTTCTTATGAGAATTTATTTTTGTGTTTTAAGAAGGATAACTAGGGTTTGGAATAGCAATTATTGTGAGTACACATAGCTATTTCCAACGATTTTCATCTTGCAATGTTTTTAGATTTATTTATTTAAATTCTAAAGTTTATTTGGAAGATGATTTTGCAGTATTAATCTTTATGATTTTATATATTGCAACTTGTTATGGGATATTTTTTTTTACGTCCGTGAACTATGATTGTCCCATACTTGCTCAAAAGTTAAGTGTATCATACGTCTTTATTGATAAAAGATAGAATGAACTTTTGACAACAAAAGTTAAACCTATTATGTCATTATGCAAATATTGATGGAAGATAGGATGAACTTTTGTTTATAAAGATTAAGTCTATTACATGTCTCTATGCAAATATTGATGAAAAATATAATGAATCTTTGAATATTCCGCAGTATTGGTCTTTCCCCGATCTACATCTTTGTGTATGTACTGTGTGGCTCCGTAAGTTCTCTTATGTTGAGCATTTACGATTAAATTAATCATGGGTTCCCTTGTGGTTAATTTAATTGAGTATTTTGGATAAAAATTCATGTTTCATGATTATTTGTTAATGTCCAAAGAAATCCTTCTTTTCTTGTGAAAGTAAGGTCGCTCTTGTTGTTCTTTCTGGAATGACATTTTATGGGGAAGAGTTATTTTTGAACTTGTGCTTAATTGCCAAATCTTTGTGGGGAGTGCGGCTGTGGAATATTGTAGGAGTTTTCTTGTATCTTTATAAACTCCTTGATGAATACACTAGTTTCGGCTATGTGAAATCATCGAAACAAAGTTGATATGTTCTCTTTTGGTCATGAATTATCTCTATGAAAATTTCATTAGGATCCCACTAGTTTTCGTACCTTTGCCAATTTATATTGACCAAATGGGGAGAATTAATGTGTAGTTCACACTACAAATACATATGGTTTACGGATCATTATGTAAGGGGGAGTGGTTTTCATGTGAGGTGAAGTATTAACTAAGGGGGAGTGATACATATCACCATAGTATTGTTGTCAAAGTTGTAAAACAATTGAACTTTGATGCTGTGTAATAATACTATGACACTGTATAGCAATGATTGAGAGCAACTGTTTTCTCATTGTAATAGCTACGGATCTTCAACAGCTATGATGCTGAGTTGAACACGTTTAGAATCATGGAGTACTTGAAAATGAAGAAGATTTCGAGTAATGTTGAAGAACAAAGAAGATCAAGCATTTGGATGAGAAGCTACAAAGTGTATTTATTTTGTAATCCATATGTATTGATAGTTTTGTCACTAAAATTGACAAAGGGGGAGATTGTTAGAGCACTTCTCGGTCGAACTCGCAAGCGTTGCTATCTCAAGCTTGTTTGTCAAGTTTAGTGATAAAAACTATAAGTCTTGATTTCTAGTCTACTTATAGTAATGTCTCGGACTAGGATAGATTGTGTAGTTGAGCTTTAGACTTCATGGCGTTCATCAATTGAAGACGAAGAACTACTAAGGAGAGCTTGTGGAACTTCATCGACAAAAGGTATGTGGAGACTGAAACTCATCTATCACTCAGAAAGTCTACTTCAACTCTATCTCTTTCTTGAGACAAAAGTCGTATTACTATATAGTATTCGATTATACACATTTGATATTTCGAGATGAGTTTAACTCGCTTACATATCTCTCGAAATATGTGTTGGTTAACTTTTTCTTCAACCAAGTTCATCTTATATTCTTGACGCAAGTCATAAGATGATCATGTGAGAATCGCCAAGTAACATCTTACATGATTTGTGTGATACAGTCATTTGATGTAGACTCGGAATGTTTCGTATTGATTATTTATATAACTTGAAAATCGCTTTGATGCTAATAGTTAGTGAAAACAACTATCGTCATCCTCCAAGAATGTTTCAATGATTGAAATAGAGTTTAGAAAACTTAACCATAATTGGATTATAGACATAGTATGCGTACCTGCATATATGTTGATCCAAGACCGGTATAGCATGCATACCCGTATGCGCACTGGGAAGGTCGGGTAAAGTCCGGGAGCCTTGGTATGAGTACCCTTACGCGTATTGGCAAACTCAGTTCGAGTCCGGGAACTTTTGTATGCGTATCCGTACGCGTACTAATTCAACTGTTGTTTTGGATGTCTAACAGTATGCGTACCCGTTCGCATACTTTCGGACACAGTCCAAGTCCGGCTACTTAATTATGCGTACCCGTTTGCATACTTGAGTGGGTTAAGTTCTAGAATCGGTTTGTTCATGAACTAATACATTTATATACTAAGGAATGCAATCTTTTGCAAACCGTGGCTATAATGTTCATGACTTGATTCGAGTGAATCAAAATCGATTTTGCTTCAATTGTTTCTTGTATACTTCTATGAGAATATAAACAATTGAATAACTCTATAACTAGTTTCATTTGAGTCATTTGAACTAGTTGTTGATAAGATGAATATGGTTGATAAGAAAGTATTCATTTGGCTAACTTCGGTAACTATTGTTGAGCCAACAAGGTGTACACGTTTAGGTACAGTTACCCATATCTAAATGAAGGTACATTTCATTTGTGTGTAACAAGCTAAGACTATCTAACGGTGGAGAGATATTGCTTTGGTTTCAAGCAAACTTAGCTTGGCTTTTAGATCAGGTTTTATCTAACGATGAATATTGATTTCTTTGTTTTAAAGCTACCAAACCTTGATTTGAAAACTATATAAAGGAGAACTCTAGCAACTAGGAAACCTAATCCCCACACCTCTTGTGTGATACTAGTTGTGACTAGAGTCGATTCTCCTTTAACCTTAGGTTTTTCATGAAACCCTGTAGGTTAACGACTTGAAGACTTCATTGGGATTGTGAAGCCAGACCCAACTATTTTCTCTGTAGTTGTGTATTCTGAACTTGCTGTTTTCTATCGTGATTGAGTACTATCTTCTCTAAGATTTTCTCGAGATTTAATCTCCGATAGGAAAGATAAAAAGTAGTCACAAACATCTTCGTCTCATCGGTTTGTGATTCCACAATATCTTGTTTCGCTACCATACGATTAAGATTATTGTGAGGTGATTGATATTTCTAGGCTGTTCTTCGAGAATATAAGTCCGGTATATCAATTGGTTCCTGTTCACATTGATTTATCAAAAGACGGAACAAAACTCATAGGTTTATCTGTGGGAGACAGATTTATCCACACAATAGACTTTTCTATGTGAGAAAGATTGGTTCATCAAGTCTTCGACTTTGGGTCGTAGCAACTCCTAGTTGTGGGTGAGATCAGCAAAGGCAATGAAGTTTGCAGAATCCGGTGTGGTTTTAGAGGCGTAAGGAACGCAACTGTACCTTGATCAGTTTGAGATCGGTTAGGGCTCAACTACATTCCATTCCGAAGTAAACTTGGAGTAGGCTAGTGTCTGTAGCGGCTTAATACAGTGTGGTGTTCAAATCTGGACTGGGTCCCGGGGTTTTTCTGCATTTGTGGTTTCCTCGTTAACAAAACTTATGGTGTCTGTGTTATTTCTTTTCTGCATTATATTTTGTAATATAATAGAAATATCACAGGTTGTGCGTTAAGTTCAATCAGTTCTTGAATCCGGCCTTTGGGTTGTTGATTGAATTGATTGACACTTGGATATTGGTTTGTGATACCGTCCAAGTTATTTCTCTTATTCAATCGGGCTTGCAAATTCCTATTTGTTTGATTGCGGATTGGATTGAGAAATTGAGATATAACTCTTTGATATACTTTTCTTAAGATTGATTCTGACTGTCTAGTTGATTCTCTTGAAAGTATATTGGAGTTTGTCCATACAGATTTCTAAGCGAAATATTGGGTGTGGTTGTTGTACCCCCGCTTTTTCAAACATTACAACCGAAAAATTATACATGCCTGATACACAAGCCATATGGATGTGTAACATCTGATTCCGTCACCAACTTTTGAAGTGTTGTTATTGTTTTAGGAGGCCAGCTAGAAGGAGCAAGTTGATGTTCTGGGAGATATTATTCGATGATTTCGTGGAGTTCATTACAGACACATAATATCGTGGAGTCCGATACTAACTTTTGAAGTGTTGTTATTTTATCTCTTTTTTAGGCTCATTTTTGCACGAATTTATTGCTTCTTCAACAACAAAAACAAGTAATTAGATCTGTGATCTTCAGAAATGTTTGTTTAATGATATAAAATGTTGGAATTTATTTGTAATAACGTTAATTAGTTATTTACTATCATGTGTCTGATTTTTTTAAATCACAGTAGACACCGTAATTATTGAGTACACAAGTTAAATGCATGTGTAACTCCTAGTTACACTACTCGAATGCATATATAGCTGGAAGTTACACATGTTATATGGATGTGTAGCTGCGAGTTACACCAGCTAATTGAGTGTGTAACTTATAGTTGCACATGCTAATTGGAAGAGAAAACATACCCAGAATCTAGAATTAGGTTTACAAGTTATATGGATATGTATCGACGAGTTACACATGCTATAATTGGATATGTAGCTGCAAGTTGACCACTAATTGGGAAAGAAAAACTCAAAATTTGGAATTAGGTACACAAATTATATGGATGTGTATCTCCAAGTTACATATGAGATATGGATATGTAGATGTGAGTTACACAAGCTAATTGGATGCGTACACATGCTAATTGAAGAGAAAAAAATCATACTCAGAATGTGGAATCAGGTACACAAGTTATATGAATGTAGTTGCGAATTACACATTGATATGGATATGTAGTTGCGAGTTACAAATGAATATGCATATGCAAAACACACATGAGATATAGATATGTAGCTGAGAGGTACACATGCTCAGAGAATGTATAACTATGAGTTACACTTCATAAACAAATTGAATAAAAAAACTTTACAAATTAATTTAAGTTTTCTCATACCACACAAAACGATAAGATTTTGCTTGTTCTTCTTTATTTAATGTCCTACCATTCAGTCATAAAATGACTTTTTCTCTAAGGGATTGTCTTTCGTTTACCCTATTTGCTAGAGATCCATGTTTATTTCATTCTTCTTTTGATCTTGGAGAGGTGGCAGAGTGTATTCATCCAATCCAGGGCTTCACAATAATACTGCACAAGGATAAAAAAATTACACATTAGTTGTCACTAAAAGAATGAGTATCCGGTGAACTCACAAGATAAATGCATTTGTACTTGTTGATTACACAAGCCATAAGGATGTGTAACTAATAGTTACACAAGCAATATATGCATGTGTATCTGTTGGGTACATAAGCAATTCACATATGGATAAGAAGGGATTCAGATCATAATTATAGAGACTTTGTATATCAAACTAGCACTACAATGGCATTCTAGGAAGTAGATGAACCATAACACTTCCATACGTACTAAGAAGAAACTACCACCAAATGAGTAATCATCTACCAAAAATTTGTAAGAAGATTTTACAAAATCTACCAAAATTTAAGAATTAGCCTACCTAAGCCTTACCCCGTTGTAAGTTTCATATGGCATTTCAGCGGTTAAAATTCAAATGGATGTGATTTTTTAATGTCATATATCTCACCAGGCACATCAAGTTCCCAGACTACCGTTAACCCTAACTAGATCACACACTTACCAATTAAATCACATACTTACCAACTAATTTCAGGAGAAAAATCAATCTCATCGTGATCTAAAGAAACATCAACTGAACTAGAAACACAAATCAAATCTTGGATCATATGAATCCTATCTTCAATCTCTATTTTCTTCTCTCGATTTTGTTCAATTTTTCTGTTGATTTCGTTCAAATTTTCTCTCGAAATTTCAAGGAAACAAATAATCATATAAATTTCTTCAATTTGCTTCTTTTCCTTCTTGATTTACTGACGAAACTCGTTTTTCTGTTAGTTTTTTATTTGATTTCTAATTTCATGATCTGATTTTCTCGATCTGTTTTCTCTCTCCAACGAGAAGAATATCGATTTGTTTAGAGAGAAAACTAGTTTAGATACATATATAGTCAGGGTAACCTGGTTATTTAATTTTCTATCATAATTTGGGGCCTGATTATAAACTTCTTTTAAATAGGGGCCTAGTATTGTGGGTAACCCATGAATGGGGCCTTAGCCTAATTTATCTGTGGGAGATAGTATAATTTTCTCAACCCTCGTTTTGAGCTTACCCGGTTTCAAATACTTTTTGTTTTTCTGAACATTTATGCGATGTGATTTTGATGTGTGACTAATCGATACAATGGTCTACAATCACCACGATTAGTCGGTTCACAAAATACGTCTTATAGGTTCAGCCCCATGCACTAAGATTTCCCAGCTCGGTCATTAACCACATGGTCCACATCTTTGTATCGGGCTAACTGAACTACAGAGCAGAAGTGATGTTTACGGGTCATCATAAAGGTTTGATGAGACACTACCGGAGATAAAACGAGAATGCATACGGGTGAAACATCCATCTCCTGAAACTCATTAACATCTACCTGGTTTTACAGCAAGGAAGAGAGTTAACCTGGTCAACAACTTTAGCAAAGACAGCTAAAAGTTCGTTAGTATTCTCCATCAGATCAACTCGCGGGAGACGGTACACTGGATTGTAACTTTCAATGAAGGATATATAAGAAATGTCAACAAATCCAACCTCACCGACAGCTTTAGCGAAGAACCTATTCTCCACAGCTCGTCACGGCAGAGGGAGTTTATGAAGAAACCCTAGATCAAGGCAGTTAACATGGTTCGACGAAACATCCATCATCATCGAAGGAAAAAGAAACAAACACTCACCAGTAGCAAAGAAAATCACAGTATTCAAATTTTACTTCGTCAATAGTTCCGGCGAAAGTACATCACCAGCAAAGAAAAATAAGCTCCATTGAATCGATAAGCCCGGCGAAGATAATAGCTACTGCGAGTTCACTCTTTTGTGAATACTTCAAGCATCATCAGCAAACGAAGAATTTACAAAATATCTTCATGCAACTCAGCAACTAGACATACCACCCACTGCCAATAGCCATATACGAACAACACAGCTAAAAGGGTACATGAACGAATATTTACCAGCAGTGCAGCGAAAAAAATGACACTCAACGCGTGGAGCCAAATGAAAGCCGATGCAACTTAGTATCTTAGGATTGTCTACATCTAATTTTAGCTTAGTTTCCTTAATTTGTAAGTAAAGGACATTTATGTAATTTCTGTCTCCTTACCCTAGTACATAAGAAAAAAGTTCATGAGATAGAGAGGATGGGATTTACTTTTCTCTATTATCATCTTCTTCTTCCTCCACGACCAAAAACTAGATCTAGAGCTCCAAAACTCATTCATGGAGTTTTATGTAAACACAATGAATTATAGTGAAAAACCATGAAAGTAGATCCCATTATGGATCGAACCATGTAAAATCATGAGTCTCATTTACATTTTTAGCACTTATGTTTCATTTTGATTGTGAATAGATGTTTAGATCTATGATTTAGTATAGAAATTAGAGATTTGGGTGTGCTGAGGGATTTTCCTGCAGTTACAGAAGTACTCATCAGTCTTGAGCTCGCCGGTGTGGACCCTTGGTGCAGCTTGTTCAACAACCATAACTTGGTCTTTCCTTGTTTCCTCGGTTTGAAAGTTCTGCCAGCAAACTCGACTTTCCAAGTCCCTGTTCTTCTGAACTACAACCTAACTAGCCTTTGGCGAACAACCACAAGACCCTGACTCACCACCATTGGGTACTTGGTGCAGCTGTCTTGGTCGCGAGGAACAAATGGAGAAAAGAAATTGGTTTCTCCTGGTCCTGACATAGTTTAGATTATAAGATTATTACGGTGTCCCTTAGCAGAATTAGGTGTTCTTTAGTAACCTGCAAGTGAATCTCAGTGGCAGCCTTGAGACAAAAGTGCTGGTGCTAGGGTAATCTTTATTTTTAGCCGCATTATAGGCTTGCTACACTTCGATGCCTATCAAAGCAATATTAAGCTTCGTTTTATCTTCTTTCACGTCGCATGACTCCAAAGTACCTACAAAATGTAAAACAAGCGTAATATACACTAATTTACAAGAAAAATAGCAAAGAAAGCATAATCAATTCATAGTAAATCAAGGTGTTTTAGGCACCTATCACCTGACACTAGCAGAAACAGGGTAAATGCAAACCACCTACAATACTTTGATCCGTTGGAAGAGGTCCTTGGCTATTCTTGGGGCATCGCGGTAATTTCACATTTGATGATGGAGATGAGAATGGCCTCTAAAGCCATTACCAATCAATTTTTTGGGAATTTCATTCTACTCCAGGTAATTTTATTTTTGAACTTATTTCTTATATGTTGTTCACATATGCCGTTATTATTGAAAACAAAATTACTGCTTCTTATATGTATCATTCTGGATTGGCATAGGTGTGGGCTTATGAACACATGCCAACATTGTTCACGAACTACACAGCCTTGTCGATAAAAGAAAATTTCCAACCAGATGATCCTAGACCTCGGAGATACGAGTTCAACAATACTCTGAAGCCCGGTAAAAATCATAGACTGACAGATATGAGATTAGCTCTGGACCCGATGACTACCAAAGAGGTTTTGTTCGACCTTTACAAGGAGTATAGAGAAAACCACCACTTTTTGAGGTTTCCTATCGTTGTATTTGAAAAGACGAGGGCACCCAAATATACCTCAATCTAAAACTTTTCCACTTATAAGTCCTCTTACCGAAAGTGATTGTCTATGGACTGAGTCGAGATAATACAACAAATCGGTATTCACACTTTGTGTGATCGTCTATAGATACGAGATCGAGACAATACAGCAATCAAAGTGTGATTACTTGATAATAGGTTCGGACTTAACCAAACTCTATAGGATCACTATCAAGTAATACGGAGTTAACGTTTGTGTAATTTACTTTAAATTATAATAAAAACAATTATAATTTCGGAAAACAAAAGTAAATGACACAACAAGATTTTGTTAACGAGGAAACCACAATGCAGAAAAACCCCGGGACCTAGTCCAGAATTGAATACTCTCAGAATTAAGCCGTTATACAAAATCACACCAACTTCGTATAGTTGAGACCAAGAAACTAAACCTATAGTTCACCTAGTTTCTTCAGTATCCATGCGCTTCCGACATTCAATAAGTGCACGCACTGGAACAATTCCTTTGGTTCATATTCCAAACAGTAAAGGAACAACAAATCTGTTCGGTAACAACTCTATTCAATCTCAGTGATATG
Source organism: Papaver atlanticum (assembly GCA_023531105.1). Taxonomy (NCBI): domain Eukaryota; kingdom Viridiplantae; phylum Streptophyta; class Magnoliopsida; order Ranunculales; family Papaveraceae; genus Papaver; species Papaver atlanticum. Next base: position 124,183 of record JAJJMB010003771.1, on the reverse strand, counting down.
AGTTAGACAAAGGCTCTTCTATTTAATCCAATAAACTCCTTTGTCGGGTTTAGACCTATCTATTCAACAACTACCAAAGTAGTAGAGATTAGATTTTGCAATCAATAATAGGATCTACCAAGATACTAAATACTGATGCCGATCTACCCAACTAATCCATCAAAACTATCAAAGATAAACCAATTATAGTTGGATCCCAGCCGATCAAGTTTTGTGCACACCAAAGATTATGAAACCAATAAGAAATCTTCTTTGTCTTCAAATCTTCTTAAATCTTCAATAAACACCTGCACACCACAACTTGAATCTCTTGTGATCAATCACGCACATAACGGAGTCTGTTAACAATGGATTGTCACAAGATGTCTTTAGATCTACAAAAAGTTCTAAAGATCTCGTCGACACTTCGATCTAGTTTGAGTGAATCTTATATCATAAGTGAAGATTCTCAAGAATAAACAAACTAGGTGCAATCAAAGTTCAACAACCGTTAGTCAATCAAATCAAATCGAAAACTAATAATACTGCAATTATCTAGTTTCGCACCAACGGTACTCGTAGAGCTTCTTGATCCCACAGAAGTATTTAAACGAGCGAACGTAAGAGATTTCGCCTAATTAGGGTACTTTCCTCTCCAAATAGACGGCTCAACCAGTAACAACACAACAAGGTAGTTTTGCTGGCTCTTAGGATAGTTTGCTCAAAATGCAAACTTGGGTATTTATAGACCAAGGAAGTTTGGACACCAAGGAATTTCCAAAACCGAATATTCTCAAGATATGCAATATATTTCCAAATCGGTTTTCATAATTCCTAGAAATGTTTTGTCCAAAAATAACCGAAATCCTACTAAAAAATCTCCAATTAGTAAATGCACATTACTAATTTTTATTTTCTAGAGATATGCATTTTATTTGCTGGTAATTAAAAGCATATAAAATTAACAACCTTAATTAAAAGATTCTCAACTTATTTCGGTCCGGGATCTCCTAGAGTTATTAAGGAATATCTTTGAACAATAAAAGATAAGAGTTTCTGAAACATGTTCAAAGTATGTCGACATCTTATTTCTTCGTAAATCCTTTTTCATATTTACAATCTTGGAACCGATTATACCACACTTCCAAACAAGTTTAGAACTGGTTCATCTGATTTCCAAGAACTATGTGATTGATCAAATATCAATACACTAATCATAGGTTTACGGTTCTACCAAACACAAGGATCGGTTCTACCTTAATATGGTTACTGGGACCGGCTACATTAGTTACCAGGATCGGTTACATCAATTACCAGGACCGGTTACCATATTCTCATGGTATTACTTATGATCAGTCACATCGGTTACCAGGATCGGTTACACCAATTACCAGGACCGGTTACACCAATTACAAGGATCGATTACACACTTTTTTGTGATCGGTCACACCAATTACTAGGATCGGTTACACCAATTACTAGGATCGGTCACACCAATTAAAGATATCGATCATACCATCTTAGGTGATTACTTAGGATCGGTTACACTAATAAAAGTCATACCAATACATAAGTCAGGCATTGTGACTAGTTTTACCAAGATACAATACCAATAAGCCAGCGATTTCCCTTTCGATTCATAAAAAAAGTTCATGAATGTACTTCCTTTAAATGAATGTAAGCATTGTTTCCTAGGAAGAATTCTTCACCCATACCCATACCCATACACTTAATCACAATAGCAATCCTACGATTATGTCGATGTCTTATATACGAAGTTCAAAAGATAAGCGTTATACTGCGTATTCTAATTCCTTAACACTATGTCTACTAGAGTATAATCATTCACAGCTTCGCAGTTATGTTTTCAATATAGCACGACTTGAAAGATACGTTGGGAATGAAACAGTTCAAGTCAAAATATTACTAACCTCTAGAGGAAGGATGATGTCGTCGATGTAGCTTGTTACTTTTTCACATTCTTCAAGTCTTCGAGTAATACTTGTATGTCTCATTATCCTAATCTTTCTAGCCTAACCTATACGAAGTTGTCTCTAGTACATAATCAAGCGACTCTTAAATTAAGTTTTGATTCACTAAAATATGACAACCAAACTTGACATACCAACGCTTGGTGAGTTCAACCGAGCTATGCTCTAACAGTATTTTATAATGGACCGTTGTTCCACCAAAAGGGGTACGTTATGGATGATTCCCGACGTGTGATGCGTCAACTTGGATATAAGCAACAAACTAGTTTGAAGGAACTTTCGTTTGAAGCATCTTTCGTTTGAAAGGTACTTTGTTCACTATGCTCAGTGCTATTCAACTGCCTTAAGGTTGAAGGTACAGTATACGCCAAGTCCAGATTCAGCACATTGGAGGGATAGGGAACAACATCGTTCGGTAGCTTCGAGTCATTGGGTGATTGCAGAAAACGGTGATGAAGAAAATCATGGTTACATGACGCATTACCTGGAATACTAACATCCTTTTGATGTGCGCCCGGTGATGTGATTTTAAAGTTGTTGTAGTAAATGAGTTCAAACTCTCGGACTTGTGAAGATTTGAGTTTTTAAATTTAATAAAAATATATAAACAAAAATTATAAACAATGGGCGAGAGGTATTGGGACTAAGGATTTGGCCAATTCTCATGCATGTGGTTCAATTTATTTATTCTCAACAATTATAACCCAAATAAAATATGATATGGTGACTCTTATTTTTGCCTAAGTAGATTCTCAAAAGATTAGTTGTAAATCCTAAGCATGATGTATCAAAACATTTAAGCTAAGCATACATCATCAAATTAAATGACAACTAATTAATTCAAATCATATTTCAATTTTAAATTAATGCAAAAGTCATAAAAAGAATAAATTAAATTTACCATATGATGAAAATCGACTCCCTCCGTCGTCCCAATGTTGGGGTTTAGCTCCTTGATGTGGGTTTTATGTTGTTGTAAAAAGTGATAAGTAGAGTTCGTTCAACTCGGACTTGTGAAGACTCGATTCTAGACTTATATTCCGATTAAAATAGCAAATAAACAAAGATGATATCAATATTACAAGAGACCGGGACTTAGGATTCCACCAAACTTCACAATCAATTGGTTCATACGATGATTCATAACAATACTAGCTCTTTTATAGACTCTATTCCTTTGCCAAAAGTAGATTTTATAAAGCATTAGATGTAAATCATAAGCATAGTGCATCAAAAGTTCTTAGACTAAGCATACACTATCAAACAAAATCACAAATAATCAATGAAAATCATAAATCGATTGAAAAGAGATGCAAAAAGTCATAAGAATCAATTATAATTACCATCAATTGTGAAACATGGCTTCCTCCGTCATCCCAGTGTTGGGGTTTAGCTCATGACGCCGAAAACAGGCTCAAAAGATAGAAACATGGCTTTAAAGGTGTTTTTATTGAATAAAAATAATAATACAGCGAATCTACAACGCTTTTCTGGCGTTACAGAAATCACCGATACAACTGAAGTGCTGTTAATAAACGATTAAACAGTTCTGTAGTTGAATATAAGACTACTTCTGCGACGGTTCAGTGTGGGTCGAAGTTCTTCGTGTTCTTCGCGACTGTTCACTGTGCGTCTTATGTTCTTCATGTTCTTCAGCTCCGCACCAGCAGAAAACAGCAGCAGGTAGCTTTCTGTTCGTCTTGATTTCTCACTCCTCAGCCTTTATAAGCCCCCCAAACTCTCGACACCCCTTCTATATGACCCAAACAATCTATTTATATCAAAAAGAGCGATTAAATCTCTCCAAAATCTCTTTCTTTCTCTTCACGGAAAAGTTGCGGCAATTTCTTGTTTTAGAATTTCCACGCATATCTGGGCTTTACTTTTGATTCTAAACTCTTCCTTAGATATATATTAAGCTTTGGGAAGAAAATCTTGCCTTTAATCTCTCTAAAATTTCCTAAAATCGGTCACACACGTGACTTTCCATATTTTGCTGTTGAGATCAAAACCCGTCGATTGAGCCCAGTTTAATCGATTTCAACACCCATGTTATATTCCTAGACCCATAAGGAGTCTACCCTATGAAAATCATAGGTTTAATCGACCTCAAACTCCTCCAAATCACTACCACCAAAACTGCCAGAAATGTTTATATTTTCCCGCCAATTTTTGTTTTTAAAACGTGAAGAAATGGAGTCCCCCTATCCAGTCCTGGTATGTGTTTAGTAGATGCTTGGAAATGGGTTACCCCTTATCCAAAGTGAGAGTCCGAATAGAAAATGTCCTCCCAGGTGCCTTTAATAACTTTTCGAGCCAATTTCGCCGCAAAAGTTTATTTCTCCAAAAACACCTACAAAAAGATAAAATACCAAAATAAGTACAAAAATGGGTACTAACAGTATACACAATAGAGATGAAAATAGACACATAAATGCGTCTATCACTCCTCATATCAAAAACACACTCAAAAGATTGAATCATGACTCAAAAAGGTGTTTTATTGAAGAAAATAATATTACAACGGATTTGCAACAGATATAGATGTTAAAGAACCACTGTTACAAAGGAATAAGACTGTAGATGAACGATAGTTCTCTGGTGTAGCATAACTGCGACTGTTTGTGTGGGTCAATGTTCTTCGTCTCCCTAAGCCTCCGTATCGACCCCAAACTCTCGACCCCCTCTTCTATATGACCCTACCAATCTATTTATATCAAAAAGACCGATTAAATCTCTCCAAAATCTCTTCCTTTCTCTTCACGGCAAAGTTGCGGCAATTTCTTGTTTTAGAATTTCTACGCGTTTCTGAGCTTTCCTTTTGATTCTAAACTCTTCCTTAGATAGATACAAATCTTTTGGAAGGTTTATGGCACTTTAATCTCTCTAAAATTTCCTAAAACAGGTCACATACGTGACTTTCCATATTTTGCTGTTGTGATAAAAATCCGTCGATTGAGTCCAGTTCAATCGATTTCAACACCCATATTAGATTCCTAGACCCATAAGGAGTCTATCCTATGAAAATCAGAGGTTTAGTCGACCTCAAACTCCTCCAAATCACGATCACCAAAACTTCCAGGAATGTTTTTTTTATTTTCCCGCCCAAATTCAGAATTTGAATGTGAAGGGGAAAGGTTACCCCTTATCCAAACTGCTGGAGTCCGCATAACACTCGTCCCTTGGGTGCCTTTAGTAATTTTTCTGGGATGTTTCCAACATTTTTTTCGGGGTTCCTCCGGGGTATTTCTGGGGTGCCTCTGGGGTGTCTCCAACATACTTCTGGGGTGCTTCTGGTACGTTATCTACGGAGGTTCAAATGCCATATTTTGAGCCAATTTCGCCACAAAAGCTTATTTTTCCAAAAACACCTACAAATACATAAAATAACCAAATAAGTACAAAATCGAGCACTAACAATATATACAATTGAGATATATTAGACACATAAATGCGTCTATCACCCGGATAATGTTGAAGTTCCACCCCAGAAAAACCCTCCCGTTCCAACCCCTACAGAGGCACCACCTACAATTGCAGGACTTCAGAAGACCGTTGGATTGCTAGTAAGTATTTTTAATTGCTTAGTCGTTTAATGTATACATAATCTTATATGAGTATATATACTAATTATTTGTTGGATGTATGAAACTAGCAGGGTCGGCTTGGAAAGTTAAGGAAGATGTTTGGTTGCAAGAACGAGAAATGAGAGTTGCTGACCCCAGAAGAAATGAAGGAAGTCAAGGAAAAGCTGAATAAAATGAAAGATCCAGATGCAAAAGCTTTGTTCGGTGAGCGCCAAAAAGCCTAGAACCAAGTGATGGAAGATGTGTATTCGTGTTTCATTTATGATTGAACAATCATTCTTTTCTTAATAACCGCCTTTGTAGGTTCTAACAAAGCATGACTATATTTCTACATATTGCAACGTATATGATATGTACAAAGGAAATTTTGTGCATCCAGGAAGACGTCGGATATAGCATTCATTAATGCGTCATCGTTATCGGTTATGATGACCCTCGGAAGATGATTTTCCTGGAAAAGTAACTTCAATTGTCGTAATGCCCAATTATAATTATAGTCCAACTCGTCTCGCATTAAACACCAATGTGAATGATACCTTGTCCGATGTTGGCCACACAATGTTGAACAATGGCATATGGTATTTGTTTGTCTTGTAGGTGAAATCCATTATAAGAACACCAAATCATATATGAGCCAATTTTGCAATCAAGGGATACGCAAGGAATATTTGAAGGGGCTTGTCGACCGACCCTCTTTTAATGATGCGCGTGTAGTTTCGATCAAAGGCTAGATTCTCAAATTCTTGCATAACCGTCCTACCTTCCCATTCCACCCTTTTAATAATTGCTTGTGCACTATAAATTGTACGCAGAGAAGAAACGTTCGTCTCATCCTTCGCCTTGAAGCCGTTGAGAATTTGTCTTGGTTTAAGGCATGCTTGGGTTAATCTCTTTATATCCTATATTTCATGTGGTTTTAGATTCGCAACTATGGAGTGACCAACAAAAGTTTTCGGATCCTCATGGTTATGGCGGCCGAAACACATCGTATATTCCCATTCACCACTTCTAAAATGGAATACAAGCTAAAAGGGGCATTCATACTTCCTCGTACGAGTCTTGTATACCCTTTTAGTCTTCTTTGAATATACATAACCCTTTCTCTTGTGGCTATTCTTCTCCTTGTACGACCTACTTCTCTCGCAAACCATCTCAAAACGAATCTTTAAGCCTTGGGTATTCCTCACTAGCACACACATATTCTTACGAGCCGCCTCCAAAGCCAAATTAATTGCATCATCTTTAATTTTTATTCCCTATATAAGGACAACCACGGGAGATTATAAGGTTCATTATAAGCAATCCATAACTAAAGTTCAAAATACTAGGTGAAAAGTATTCTTTGGTAACATACCAGACACATTTTATAGTATTCCGACGTATTACGATCCATCGGTTTTGCATTTGTTGGCTCACTATATGTCAAAATCTAAAAAACAAAAGAGAAGAAAAGTAAATTAGTTCAAAAAAATAACATATGTAACTATGCCGGATCACGATTTCGGCATGCTTGACAATGTATTGGCAATGCCGACATATGATCGAGATGAACTGATAATTATGGAATTTTTTTTACACGGCCGGCATAGAACTTTCATCGAAAAACAACGCCGGGATATTATGTGCATGCATGCTTAACAAATAGATTTTTATGTCGGTAGATAGTGCCGGCATGCTCGAAAAATAACCAACAACGCTGGCATTAACAACTTTCATAACTTTGAAAGTTGTTAATTTTCTGTATGTTTTTTTTTTGAGTTTTCGTCTTTGTAAGTTTTATACTGGACCATGTCGAGCGAATATTCTGTGGAATATTTTGTGGTAGGTAAAAAGTAACTTTTGCACCGGCATAGTTTTTATTTTTTGAGACTATGCCGACATGCATTTCAAAATGGGTGATATTGTTGGTCGGCATGGCTGTAGTATGGATACTATGTCAGTTTTGTCTCTTCCGACATTGTATTCAAACTATGGCCATGCCGGCACTGAGCTTTTTCATCTGCAAAAATGGTAAATTCAAAGAAAAAAGACAAATTTTCAACTCATTAACCCATGTACCTGAGTATTGGGGATGCTTGTTTGTTGAGCTTGTTACTTTCTTGGGTTGGTTCTTCACGAAACTCTTCATTCTCATAAAAATCATGATTCAAGGGTGTTGGTTCCACAAATAATTGCAATTGTGAATCATTGTCATTAGTAGAAGAATCAAGATAGACCCCTTGTTGTAGTTGAGCTAAAGCTTCAGCAGCACTTATCTCTTCACTATCATCCACCATTTTCATCCAAAACCTTCTCTCAAATTTTTCCCCCTCATTCTACTCTCACCTCACCCAAATAATACACTGATCATTTATCAAAAAATCTAATAACTTAACTAATTTCAATTAACCACTAAACATGATTAGTGAGGGGTAGATTAAGAATTAATTAAAATACATGGATAGGGGGTAACTCTGATTTACGATTTAAATCCCTATTTTGTTCTATTATCATATCCCCAATTACTTTATATATCCCCCAGTTACACGATCTAAAAATTGGTGTTCACTCAAACGGTAAACGTTTTCTTACATTCTCAATACATATTTTCCTTGTTCGAGGTTTCTTTAGTGTACTTGAAAATAGTTTTTTATCGCTATTTTTCTTTACAATCTTATCAAGAAAACGACTACTGTTGTTTGAAAATGAACAAAGGGTTACTTTGTTGGTTCGTAATCAAATTGCTAGGTATAATCCCCAAAAGCTATGGGATAAAGTATTTTTACACACTAAGCAGCTAAACATGTCCCCCTTGGGAATTTTAGAACAAGCACCTAAAAATTAAAATGACTTTCGTATACAGTGTCAAACTCAATACCCCAATCCCATGGTGACTTCGCATCTATATGATGACAAGAGGTTGATATCATCATATCACATAGTCCATCCATTTCCGGAAGTCAAGTCAATTCCGGTCATACCTGGAATCATTAGCTAAATTATTGCTTTCTTAATCATTTTGCAACTTCCTCTCACTGTCTTAGACTTCTGAGCAGCTTCTTGTTTATATTCTATTTGTGTACGTGACAAGTTATAGTCATTAACAACCCTCTGGATTGAGATCATCACTTTAAAAACACAGGTCCGAAAAATGTCCTTTCGAGATGAACTCTTAGAAGAACCGGGGCCTTTGCACGACATCCGTGACTTGTAACTTGACTTTCTACTCGTATGGCAACAAGATTATATGCTAATATTACCTTTGTTTCTAGAAAAGTAATAGTATAGATTAAAATGAAGAAAAAAAAAGATAGTATCTCTTTTCTCAAAAAGTAGGAAGTATGTGGGTAAAATCCGCTAAATATCGATAGAAGAATAGTGCACAATGAAAAGAGCAGAAATATTACTTAGCTTCTATCTGGTTTTAGTTCGAGTCCAATGACCAATCTATAGTCGAAAGTTTACGGTATAGTGTCTTTGTGACAATGTCAACGGAACGCTTCCTCTTCTTAATTATCTTTTTGCGTGCTGTATATAATGTATTAATCTCCATTTATATATTTTATCCTTGCCTTGACTTTGATTTGTCTAATTGGGTTTGCATCCTTCTTCTCTTTCTTTTCTCTATTGCAGTATATGCACAAGATTGCCGACACAATCTTATCAAGAAAACAACTATTGTTGTTTGAAAATGAACAAAGGGTAACTTTGTTAGTTCGTATTCAAATTGCTAGGTATAATCCCCAAAAGCTATGGGATACATTGTTTTTACACACTAAGCAGCCAAACATGTCCCCCTCAAAAAAATTAGAAGAAAATTTCTCAAGCACTGGGAAGCACCGACACGGACACGGGACGACACGACACGACACGGACACATGGACCTCCAAAATTCAAAATCACCAGGACACGGACACATTTATATATATACTAATTAAATAATTTTATATACTAAAATCACAGTGTTATGGTATATCAAATACACTAATCACACAATTACATGAAAAAAAACTCAACTTTATGCTGTTAGATTAGTCCACATGTAGAAAATTAACTATTATACTAATTTTCATGACACACTAGATTACCCAACTAGTAAAATAGAGTATAGATTTTTATACGTGCGTCGTGTCGGTTTCCCACGCGCGTCGGACACGGACTCGACACCAATATCGGTGTGTCTGTGCTTCACAACTCAAACACCTAAAATGACTTTCATATACAGTGTCAAACTCAATACCCCAATCCCATGGTGACTTCCCATGATGACAAGAGGTTGATATCATAATATCTCATGGTTCATCCATTTCCGAAAGTCAAGTCAATTCCGCTCATGCCTGGAATCATTAGCTTAATTATTGCTTTCATAGAGTCTCTCCAATAGAATGTGTGTGAAGGAAAAAGTCTTAATCCACGTAGGATCCACAACAATATTTATAAAAAATCATCTCCAACCCATTGATGTGAAGTAGATATGGCAAAAAAAAAATAGACATCCTCTAGGTGAACCTCTAGTTTTAGACACTCACTTAGAGGATGTCTTCCCATCCTAGTCACACTTTTATTAATAAAAGTCATTGAAAAATTAAAATGGAAAGGATTTTAACCAATTATATGCCTAAAAATAAGTAAACAAATAAACAAAAACTTTATGGGTTGGAGATAAAACTTTATTTTTCCTAATATTTAGGATTTTATGCTCAAAGGATGTCTTAAAAGTGATGCCACATATGAAATATTCACGATCACCATTAGAGAACCATTTTGAAACTTCCTCTCAGTGTCTTAACCTCTTAGACTTCTGAGCAGCTTTTTGTTTATATTATTCTTTTTGTGTACGTGACAAGTTATAGTCATTAACAACCCTATGGATTGAGATCATCATTTTAAAAATACAGGTCCGAAAACTGTCCTTTCGAGATGAACTCGTCGAAGAACCGGCGCCTTTTGTTGCACGACATCCGTGACTTGTAACTTGACTTTCTACTCGTATGACAACAAGATTATATGTTAATATTACCTTTGTTTATAGAAAAGTGATAGCATAGATTAAAATGAAGAAAAAAAAAGATAGTATCTATTTTCTCAAAACGTAGGAAGTATATGGGTAAAATCCGCTAAATTTCGATAGAAGAATAGTGCACAATGAAAAGAGCAGAAATATTACTTAGCTTCTATATGGTTTTAGTTCGAGTCCAATGACCAATCTATAGTCGAAAGTTTACGGTATAGTGTCTTTGTGACAATGTCAACGGAACGCTTCCTCTTCTTAATTATCTTTCTGCGTGCCGTATATAAAGTACTAATCTCCATTATATATTCCATTAAGTTCGTCAGCAGAAGAAAATTACTTTAAACGATCAACTTGACATAAACTAAATCATAAGGAACATACTTCCGAAATGGACTACCATCTTCTCATCTATATAAACCCCATTGCCTCAAGATCTACATATGCAGTCAATCAAGAGCACGAAACAAAAAGGCAATAAGCATGGCTGGTATTAGTAGTCTCAGATCTTTCATTTTACTCTCCATGTTCTTGAGTTTCACTTTCCTTTCAAATCAAGGTAGCGATTAACATGTCTTGCGTATTTATATTATTTCGATTTATGGCGTCATAAAGTCCTTCTAATTAGTTAAGTTGCTGTATGCAGGAGCAATAACATCGGTAAGCTCCTGCAGTGAACCAGAAGCGGCGCCCGCTCCCAGTCCACCAGGGCCACCTCCACCGCCTCCACCATGTGAATGGGATGAGACATGTGGAGATGCATGGCCGGAGGTGAGGCCGGAAGGAGATGGATGTGACCTCATTGTGGAAAGCGGTGTCTGTGATAATTGGGGTTGTGGCTATTTTACATGTGAAGATAACTGCCCAGTTTATGGGACTCATGAGCAGGGTTGTGTTTGGGATGAATGGCTTAAGAAGCCTCGCTGCATCTGTCGCTGATCACGTTAACAGGTGAAGCAAGGCGCTGCTAAGGAAAGTGGGAAACAAGTTCGGATGCTACCACGGCTACTTGTCAACGACTAATAGAATCTGTGTACTATTTTGAATTTTAATGTCCTATCCTGATCATAAAAAAAAATTGGTGGTAAAACTTGTTTCAATTCGCTAGTTCCATTTGATCACTGTCTGCAATTAAAATATAAGAGAAATGCGAGCAAACAGCGGCTAAATTCCCGAATTCCTGCTATTAAACTCTCAAATGCTAGCAAACAGAACAAAGTCACAAACTTGTTTCTTTCATGAATTAGCAAGAAAAGAGGAACAGAATCACAGTAATGGGTGAAAGATGGGGACAGCAAACGAAACCCACATTCCACAAGATCTTTTCACGCAACTTCTGCATGAGGAATTTCTATAGTTCACAAGCGTTGGGTGGTCATCGAAATGCTCACAAGAAAGAAAGGGGAGTAGCTAGAAGGTATCTTTCACATAATTTAATGAGTTCTATGATGATGAGCATTCATACAACTCCAAGAACACTTGATGTCATGACGCACACAATGACCAGGGAAAATCCTAACATATTAGAGGAAAACAACGCCATCGGTGCTGTTAGACATGTTTTCGATGTGGAAGCTTCGTGTAGTACGATTACACAGTCGGAAAAGCAGCACCTGACAACTACACGTAGTGATATGAGATGGCCGGGAAGTTTTCAAGTTAATCATCATCACTCCGAGCAAGCAGTGGTCTCAAACGGTCGATCATCATCAACTAATGATAATCAACTCAATTTAAATCTTAGTCTTTGATAAGCTGCAGTGACATACGACATGTGCAACATCGTCAAAACGTTACCTGTTCCCATTGAAGCGTCAAACCTCTGTTATGTTGATTGAAGTTAAATAGTAAATGTGTCGTTATATAGATGGGTTCCACCGTTTAGTATAATGGTAAAACTCATCTCTTTAATTGCACCCATAATATATGCGCGTGAGAATTAAAGAATAACATGTTGGATCGGCAGTGGAGTCGATCAAACTGGCTGGGAGTAAGGTTCATTTCTAATCTTGCAAACTTAACTCTCCAAAACAAAACTACAATTGAGTTGGTCAGGCATTGCTTGGTGATTGTATCAAGAGGTGTAGGGTTTGAATCCCGTTTAAATCTGGGTATGCCCATTTTCATTTTATATATAGTTACCTAGGTTTGTAGGTAGCAGTGCTCTTCTTAATATCTGGAAGTACAAGCTAAGGATCCAATTCTAAGATGCCTGCAGTGGGTGAAACTTAGTTGCAATTCTCGTCATAAATGTCTTCGCCTACTTTTTTTGAATAAGTGTAATAATTATGATGTTGTGGTTAATTCCTTCATCTTCATTCATAGATACACTTGGATTCTCTTTATTTAACCCAAGAGTGATTCCAACTACCAAGAGTTACAACATAACAGTAACTCAAGTAGTACGCAAACAAAAAGATGTAGCAAACAAACTGTAAAAGATAATACAATTTAATCTCTTTCTTTTTCCTTAATGATGACTATTACTTTAACTGCTACAAAAGGAAGCAAATAAACGCACTGTCCATCCATTTTCTATTGCCCCTGTCAGGGACAGAGATACCCTTTGGCCAAGGGTGGTCATCGCCACCCCTGAATTTTTGCAATCCTTAACTCAATGTTTATAGTTTTTATAATTTTTCCAAATAACACTAATGGCCACCCCTATGTATAGTTCTGGATCCATCCCTGTCCCCTGTTCAGTTTATCTCGCTTTACCATTGCCGGTTGATCACCTAAGAAATCACCACTGCCAATTAGTAATAAGAATACATAAAAAAAAATCGCAAACATTATAGTAGGCAAAATATGAACACAATTCTTGCATTTAAGTCAATTGAGGATAGTGAATTAAGAATGCAAATAGTGCTAATGCATGCAAAATAGAACATCTTTATGCGCAGAAAAAATTTGAACCAGTAATGCTGCAACATAAAAACATTCACTTCAACTGAACATGTTGTAAAAGATACTTTTATTAGAAAGCCAACTGTGATCATTCTTTACATTCACACCAAGGTTGGGAGCTCTTGGTTTTGGGACCATCATTGATATGTTGAAGATGGAAGACAGGCAAAAGACCGATTGATTTCCATGGACCTCCAGGGCTCTCCTCCGGCCCTAGCCTACTGCAGAAGAATAATGAATTGCAAAAGAATGTGCGTACTAAATGCCAAAAGAAGCATCATGAAACATGAGGCAGAGAGAGTGTGCGTGCGGGCATGCCTGATATGCTACAGCAAGGCACTAAAACTATGTTTGCTTTATTAATTTTTGCACCTAAAAGAAAAGGCACCAAAACTCTCGCATACCAGTCTATGCTAGACTTGTTTTGCGCGAAATGCAAAACCTGAAACCATGAGCAAAGTTTACATAACGGGCTTGTATCTTGAGCCGACTGCTTCAGAAGAGTATTCCATCACACAAATAGATACTCCAAATTTAGGCTCTAAAGAGAAATGGTAATGGTAATGTTATTACTTGGATAGATTTAGGCTACTGCCTTTACATTGGTTTATATAATCGATTTACAATGATAATAAAGGAAAACAAAACTACTTAAGGAAAAGATTTTCTCTCTTAATTATGTACAAGAATAATGTCAACATTCTAATCCTAAATATGCTAAGAATTTCCTGTACACTAGAATACTTTCTTCATATGTAACGATACCAAAAGATCTGATTGATCTTTTGTATGTTAGTACAGCTTGCATCTTTTGTATGTTGGACAACTAGCATTGCTTGTGTCTGGTATGTGACGAAGTCTGGATTGCTTGTGTAGAAGTCTGGATTGCATGTGTCTTGCATGTGTAGGAGTCTTAATAGGCTCATCAATTATTCAAGAACGTTGGTGCTTAGAAACGTTTAGCAATATATACGCAACCGAACATAAAAACCGTGAAAAACACAATTAGACATCAAACATGAGTACAATAGAGCTTAAATTAAAATATGGAAATGTAAAGTGTAAGTGTAAAGTATATGAAGCATTTAAAAATAAATATCGTTCGTAAAACCCTTAGCAAGGCAAAAACTTCATTAGATCTAATTGACAATTTACTGTTTTGTTACCTCAAAGGTTAATAGAATACGTATTCATTTAACTGCCTAATCCAGAAAGTGGAGATAGTGGTGTTTTGCAAGCCTATTGATTTTTATGAGGAGTTGTGAGGAAGATATCAGTTAAGCATAAAAGTGAAATTGAACATTTCATTTCTTCGTCGCCAGAGCACAATGCTGGCTGCCTAGTATATCTCCAATACTATATTCACTCTAACACCACAACATTGTTATCTAATACAGAAAGACACCATACTATTAACACTACCATTTTATGAACCATCATGTGACCAACGGCTGGTTTGCTTTTGCTGTACAATGAATATGGCCATTGAACATGCGTGTTCCCAACAACATCAAATTTCTGTTTTAATCCAATTAAAAACGACAACATTCTACTCATCCACACTTCAATTTTCCAAATTCCAATACTGAATTTCCCATTCCCCTTAACTCACATAAATCAAACTAGATGAAAAATAGAAGGAAAAAAACCTAAAATACAAAATCCAAATCAAACCAATTTTCAGTCTAATACGCTACAGAAAACTTAACTTCATCACCAGCCGTTGGGGTGTAACTTTGATTCAAATTCCATGTGTCAGTTGATGAAATATTTTTCCCCTTTGAATCGGATTAATAAATTCCTCTTTTGTTGTATCTTCGGATTCGATTTTGTGGTTTTGTTAGGGAGCCACAAAAATAACTGGGCCGACGGAGCGAAGTGATGGAGGACCTTGTATATGGTGATTTTATGTCAATGTGAAGCATGACAACTTCTTTTTTTCCAATTTGACACAAAAAGATTGAATTTGTTTGGTGTTGATAACCAAAATTTGGTGTCACATTTAAAATGACAACACTGCCCCTCCTTGATTTTTTAATCTTCATATCAATATTAATTGTTCACTTATTCACTTCCGCCATCCCCTCCCAAATCAGCACCTCCTCCAAACCACCTTCGCTAATACCGCCAACAGGAATACCTCCATAATCACTACCAGGTCCACCGCCACCACTAACGATAGCAACACCTACCACCACCATCACCACCTCCACAACCAATAGTAGCTCCGCCACCACCTCATTTCTTCACCTACCACCAACACCATTACCAGCGCCTCCACCACCTCATTTCTTCACCTACCACCA